>MU741686.1:91125-148051 GCA_026770625.1 Nicotiana glauca
TATCCTCCAAAATCTAAATCGTTCGCTCGGACTGTCCGTCGGTCTGAGGATGGAATGTTGTGCTAAGCTCTATGCGTGTCCCCAACTCACTCTGAACAGCTCTCCAGAAATGGGAAGTGAACTGAGGGCCTCTGTCTGATATAATAGAAACAGGCACATCATGCAATCGGACTATCTCTCGAATGTAAATCTGAGCATACCTCTCTACTGTATAAGTAGTCGCTACTGGAATAAAGTGGGCCGACTTGGTCAACCTATGAACGATGACCCATACTGAATCAAACTTCCGCAAGGTCCACGGAATCCAACTACGAAATCCATGGTAATGCGCTCCCATTTCCACTTTGGTATAGGCATCTACTGAAGTAGGCCACCTGGCTTCTGATGTTCATACTTGACCTGCTGGCAATTCAAACACCTAGACATATACTCCACTATGTCTTTCTTCATCCTCCGCCACCAATAATGCTGCCTCAAGTCACGATACATCTTAGTAGCTCCTGGATGGATGGAATACCGTGAACTGTGTGCCTCCTCTAGTATCCTCAAACTGATACCACAGCTCTTCCCTCTCAGAGGGTGGAATATACCTGTCTAGAGAAAACTGTGTGAACTCACTCAAAGTGACAGGAGGAGAACTTGATGGCCTGCTAGAACATAAGACTACCACCATCTATAGGCCTAGCCCTCTAGCTGAAAAGTAGTGAAGTCAACCCCATGCGATTCCAATATCCTCATGTTGTGTAGTCTATCCCTGCACTTATCAATGAAGTCCTGAGCATCCTCATGGCGCTCACCCCCGAAGATGGGAGGTTGAAGTCTAGTCCATCTATCCAACACCTTCTGCGAGTCACCATCCACAGCTAGTCTGGTCTCGGGTACTGCTGCAGCAACTGGCTGAGCCCCGTTTGTGGGTAGTGCATGGGGAGTACGATACACTGCAGCTGCATGACCGTGAGCCTAAGCAGTAGGATTTTGTGCTCCCTCGCGTGCCTGTGATATAGCTGGATCTACTGGAAATAGACTAGCTTGAGTCATAGTGTCCATAAATCACAGCATACGACTCATGACCACCTGGAATCCCGGTGTTGTCATAAAGTTTGTCGGGTTAGGCTCAGCTACGGCCACCTCGCCCTGCTCCTCGATGATAGGATCTCCCGCAGGATCTGCTGGTGGTACTGTTGGAATAGCTCTAGGATGCCTTTGTCCCCTACCTCGGGCCGGTGTCCTCCCCCGGGCTCTGCCTCGACCACTCGCAACGGGGGGAGCATACCCTTCCAGTTCTGGAACATCAGTCGTGCGTGTCCTCACCATCTGTGAGAGAGTAAAGACGGAAACTTAGTTTATTGACCATTGCACGAGAGGAAATGAATAAGAGTAGTTTTTTCCTAACACCCTATAGCCTCTCTAAGATAAATACAGACGTCTCCCACTGATCCGCAAGACTCTATTAGTTTTGTCCGTAACTTGTGAGACCTACGTGAACCTAGTGCTCTGATATCATATTGTCACGACCCACTTCCAAAAAATAGATCGTGGTGGCACCCGACACCATTATCAGGCAAGCCAACGCGGAAAATGAAATTTAGTTCCCAATTTTATTCTTTTACCCAAAGTAAGTATAGAAATTCATAAAACTCAAGTCAAATCAGAAATGGACGATAATAAGCCAAAATAGTTGTACAGCCCCAAAATGATAGTCTACTAATCTGTGTGCCAAGACCTGGTGTCACAAGTAATGGGCAACTAGTAGAATGTATAAAATAATAAAACTATCCTACTGTTCGAGATAGAATAGACAGCAAAAGTAAAGAAAAGACTCCATAAAGTTGCTGAATATCATAGGAAGGGAGCAGCTCACCATGGAAGTCTCAAACTATAAATCAGGGGGGCGTACCACACTGATAGCCAGATGTACCTGCCTCAGAACCTATACAATTAAGTACAGAAGTATTGTATGAGTATATAAACAATATGCACCCGGTAAGTATCCCATCTAATCTTGAAGAAGTAGAGACGAGACGTCGACTTGATACTTACTAGGGTCAAATAATATAATAAAGTGATCTACTAGGCATGATAGTTTAAATAAATCAACAGCATGCAGCAAGAGGTAATAATCATGTCCCTAACAATTTTACAGTTAACCGGACACATTTCAATTATTTAGCAGATCAAGTCATGGATAAGATTTCACACACACACACACACACATATATATATATATATAAAAGTCTCATGCGCACATTATGCCGAGGTCGATGGCACGATCCAACAGAAAATAAAATGTGCACTGCCAGAGGGTCGAATGGCGCGAACCATAGATGTATCTATCTCTACCGAGGCAATTGGCCCGATCCACAAATATCAATTTATTTCAAGAAAATACATGAATGCACATTTATTTCCAAGTAAATTCATACAAGTGTCCAACAAGTGTATACATTCGCTTATTTCTTTTTTTTTCAAGTCTCTACCATATCCTAAGTGATCACATTAGCAAGAAAATATGTAGACAGTTGCAAATATAGCATGATATAAGCCCTTGACTACCCGGACAATTAACATAATAGCTACGCATGGACTCTCATCACCTAGTGCGTATGTAGCCCCCGCATTTAATATCAAATTATTCAATTATTATACCTTTGGGGACAATTCCCTCTTACAAGGTTAAAAAGGAGACTCACCTCGCTCCTAGTTCACTTCCAATACCAAGAACGAGCCCCAAACCCTCAAGTCGGAGCCGAACGATCCCAAACTAGTTAAATGAGGTAGGAACTAATCAATATAAGCCCACACAATTGAACTCTAACTATTTCAGCAATTTCCCAACCATTAACACAAGTTTCCTAAAATTCGATCCCGGGCCCACGTGCCCGGATTCTGAAATTTTTTGAATGAAGTTGTTCTCTATAAGCTAAGGATCATTAATATATAATCTCTAGTTTATTCCATAACAAATTTTGTGGTAAATCTAAGTTTTATTAAAACCCTAGGTCTAGCTCTAACTCCATGATTTTACCTTAAATCCTAGTGTTTAATCTACCTAAACACAAGTGTTAAACTAAGAATGGGAGGGATAAGCTTACCTCAAGATGCCAAGTAGAAGCCCTCTCTCAAAAGCTCCCAAAATCGCCCAATGGAGTAGTGAAAATGGCAAAAATAGACTTAGAGCCCGTAATAAATGAACTCACTTCCTCAGTGATTTTCGCATCTGCGGTCAGGGGACTGCATCTGCAAGAAAAAGACTGTATCTGCGAAATGGGCTAAAAGGGCTGGGACCGCTTCTACGGTCCTGAGGCTGCTTCTGCGGAAGCGCTTCTGCGGTTCGAGAGCTGCTTCTGCGGTTTGGCCTGGCCTTCCCTGGGGCCGCATCTGCAATAGATGGACCGATCTGCAGTCTCGCACCTGCGGTCCACCAACCACAAGTGCGGTTATGACAGAAGCAGCAACTTCAACTGTTCTCAAAAATTTCAACTTCACTCGAGCCTCGTTCGATCGACGTTCGGGTCTCCCAGGCCCCGTCCGAGCATATCGACAAGTCTAAAATTACGAGACGGATCTACTCGAACCTTCGGAATGCCCAAAACAACGCTAAATATAAGAATCACCCCCCTAAAACTAAATAAATCAAACTTATGAACTTCAAGTTCTTAATTTTCCTCCAACGGGCCAAAACGCCCTAAAACTACTCGGATTGACACCAAATTTTGCGGGTAGGTCTTAAATGATATTTCGGACTTGTATCGTGCTTCGAAACCAACATACAAGCCCGGTACCTATGAAATCAATCACTAGTTAGTTTCTTTAAATCCTTAATATTTCAGATTAACAATTTCTAATAAAAATTTATTTTTCGGGATAGGGATCTCGAAATTCGATTCCGGGCATATGCCCAGGTCCCATATTTTCCTACGAATCATCCGGGACCATCAAATCACGAATCCCGGTCCATTTGCTCAAAATTTTGACCGAAGTCAAACTTAGCCTTTTAAGAAAATCCTAATGAATCAAACGTGCATATTTCACCTCGCTCCAAGTGCGGGAAGTCTTATTTAAGGGAACGGGGTTCAAAAAGGCAAAATGACCAGTCGGGTCATTACAGGAATAATAATTATAGTAATGGTTAGACAAAGAAGAAAACAATGATTAGCTAAGAAAAGTGTAAAAGGACCAATTTTTTGTTGATATCTCTTACGGATAAACAAGAAGGCTATTTATAGAGATACTTGGGGTCTTCTTAAATTGCCAAGTGTTTAATTGCATGAAAGAAGATTTTCACTTGTTTATGGCTTAGCCATTTGGCCACATATCTTCATGCAAAATGCTACATGGTAGATATTCATAGCCACTTGGCTTAGTAAAGCCATTTGTCAAATAATCTTTTAAATAATGCCACATGTAAAACTCTTGTCATACACCAATTATCTAAGAGTATTTGGTCACAAGGCTTCAAGAAAGAAGCCACTTGGAAGTAGATAGGACACTTGTAAAATAAAAAGACTCATGGCTATTTAAAATTTTGAAAATACTCTCACAATTCCCACATATTTTTAAAATTTATAGGAGAAGGATAAAGAATGAAAGATTTGACTTGCTGGATTTGCATGGTCCAAATGTAATGGGTTTTGTGTCTTCAGGACTATGAACCAAACTTATACAAATAAAACTTAACTCACAGAATTACTGGTGAAATATAATATTTTTATTGGTTTCTTATTGTAAGTCAGAGATTTTATCAATCACATTTCGACCCTCATAATTTTGTTGTTCAACGCGATTTTGCGCCACTAGGCCATGCGCATACCTAGTTATTCATGAGAGCTCTAGCGACTAGGCCAAAATCTCATAGGAGCGGCCCCACTCCACTCTCATATAGGTGAATTTATCAAATGTATACATCTTTTAAATACACCCTTCATAAGGACTATGAATTTCATTAAGAGTTATAACTCATCCTCTCAATTAGTAGCAGTTAAGCACTCTCTTTTAGTGATTCAGTGTTAATATCGACTTGTTATTATCCATATGAACCTACTTCATGGGATCTCCAATCATATAGGCTTGGTTACCATCTCTATTGACAACATGTCGGCCTTAACCTCATCTCTTTTGAGGTTTGAAGAATTAATTTTTTTTCCACTAGTTTAGTCAGAGGATCGGCCAAATTTACTTCTGATTTCACATAACCCATGAAAATTATTCCATCTCTTAGGAGCTGCTTTATGACATCATGTCTCAATTTTATGTGTCTACTTTTAAAATTATAAGGTTTATTCTTTGCAATAGCTATTTTCGCTTGGCAATCACAATGTATAGAAACGAGAGGCAATACATCCTTTATGAAAAGAATATTAGTTAAGAAGTTTCTTAGCCACCCAGCCTCAGAACCAGCTAACTCCAGAGCTACAAACTCAGATTCCATAGTTGATCTAGCAATGATTGTCTGTTTAGCTGATTTCCATGATATTGCACCACCACCAAGGGTGAATACATAACCACTAATGAATTTTGTCTCATCTAAATTAGCGATCCAGTTTGCATCACTGTAACCTTCTAAAATAAAAGAAAATCCACTACATAGGATACCATAATTATAGTTCCTCTAAAATATTTTATTAGTCTAGCTAATGCAGACCAATGCTCGTTGTTGAGATTATGAGTATATCTACTCAGTCTACACACATTATAGGCTATATCAGGCCTTGTAAAATTCATTAAATGCATCAAAAAATGAGCATATTTAGACGGAGGAACTCGTTCACCATTATTCTTTTTCAACTGAGAGTTAGCATCAAAAGGAGTGCTCACTAGTGTGACATTAAAATATTCAAACTTCTTAAGAAGTCTCTCAACATAATGTTCTTGTGACAACATTATGTCATCTGCACTCCTTATAACTTTAACTCCCAATATCATATTTACTTCCCAATAATTTAGTACTTTGCACAATACTTAAACTTGCACCAAATATAAGCATGTCATCAACATAGAGACATATTATCATAATCTGTCACGACCCAATTCCCAAACCGATTGTGATGGCGCCTCTCGTGAAGACAAGGCCAGCCAACAGAACAATAACACCTCATTTAACAGTTACTTAGCATGAATAAGTCTAAATCATAGAAAATATAATCATAAGTACGGAATAAACGTGATAAAACAGGGATACCAGCCCGAAATCGGGGTGTCACAAGTCACGAGCTACTATAGATTTTACTAAAATAATACAAGTTTGGAACTAGGAACAAAGTCCGAAGATAATGAAAATATAGAAGAAAAGAGAGAAAACGGGATTGTGGACATCGACAGCTACCTTGTCACTCCTAGTCTGCCTGGTCTGGAAGGAAATCAGCGCTCAGGAACGAACTCTGCTATGCCTGTATCTGCACACATGGTGCAGAGAGTAATATGAGTACTCCGACCCAGTGAGTAATAAAAATTAATAACGACTGAGAACATAAAATCCCATGAAGGAACAAATAATGCTATCTCAAGCAGTAAAATCAGTTAAACAGTAAAACCAGAAAAATATAGCAAGAATTCTCTTTAAAAAACACTTAAAAAAACAAATATTCTCAACCAGTAAGAAATGCTCAGAAACCTGCCCCTCAGGCGCAATATCAAACTCTCAGTACAGTATCAGCCCCGCGAGCTCAGTATCAATCACACAGAACAGCATCAGCCCCCCGGGCTCACTCTCAAATCACATGAGTACTCGCGCTCATTGTGGATGTGCAGACTCCGGAGGGGCTCTTATAGCCCAAGCGCTATAAATATGAGGCCTGAAAGCCTTCGCACAATACACTCGAGGCCTGAAAGCCTCCTCACATTACTCGAGGCCTGAAAGCCTCCTCACATCACTCAACATATCCTCACATGTGGCCCTCGGCCTCAATCAGTCCAAAAATGATCATAAACCCCTCGGGCATCAGTAAAACAATAATGCTCAGCTCAAACAATAGTTCAAATATCAGTTAAAACTCCAAGTTTGAGCAAAAATATAGTTGAGTTCATGAAACAGTGTAATTCAAATGGACTGAGTTCAAATAATATTTTGAATAGTGATGAAAACAGTGATGATAGCTCATAAGGAGTTCAAACAGTCGACAATAAGCCCCAATTATAGTGAGAAAACACAATTCATAGCTAAATACGCAGTAAAATATCATCCGGACTAGACCAAGTCACAATCCCCAATAGTAAATGACCACGCGCTCGTCATTGAACGCGTGTCTCATCTCAACACAGCACCAAGTTGTGCAAATCCGGGGTTTCAAACTCTCAGGACATCATTTAAAATCATTACTCACCTCTAGTCGGCCAAAAGTCTAGCTCGATATTACTTTTTCTCTCGAATCGACATCCTCGTGCGTCGAATCTGATCAAAACCACAAGGAATACGTCACAATAGACTAAGAAAACATAACCCAATCGAAAAG
Source organism: Nicotiana glauca (assembly GCA_026770625.1). NCBI lineage: Eukaryota > Viridiplantae > Streptophyta > Magnoliopsida > Solanales > Solanaceae > Nicotiana > Nicotiana glauca. Next base: position 98,574 of record MU741686.1, read on the forward strand.
ACTCAAAAAATATCAAAAACCACGAAGTTGGCAAAACCCGGGCCCACTTCTCAAAAAATTATAAAATTTACATCACTGGACTCCTTATCTCGCCACGAGTCTATACATATCAAATTTACCAAAATTTGAGCTCAAATGCTCCCTCGAATCCCAAATTTACATTCTCTTAAGTTCAAGCCCTAACCTCTATTTTTAACCTCAAATTCCTTGATTTTTCACTCTTGATTCATGTAAAAACACATTAGATTTACGTTTTAGGCTTAGAATTCCTTACCTCAATGAAGTCTCTTGATTCCCTCTCCAAAATCGCACAAAAACGCCCAAGTCCGAAGTGAAAATGTTGAGTTATTTCAAAAATTCGCGAAGATGGAATTAATACCCTCTGAACAGCAGTTTTCGCTTCTGTGATACCTTTGTCGCTTATGCGACACCGCTTTTGCGGTTCTTTATCCGCTTTTGCGGTTCTTCGATTTTTACCCAGGACCGCTTTTGCGGTCAACCACTCGCAAATGCGAGACCGCTTCTGCGGTCTGCATGTCCGCTTTTGCGGAACCTCCCAAGCCTCCTCCTTTCGCTTCTATGGCTCCCCTATCGCTTCCGCGGAACCGCTTCTGCTGTCCGTTTTCGCAGAAGCGCAAGTACCAGATATCAGATACTTCAGAAATCCTTAAACTCCAAATTTCATCCTGTTAGCCATCCGAAATCACCCGGGACCTCAACCAAAGGTACCAACACATCTTAAAACATTATTCAAACTTGCTCCAATCATTAAAACACCTCAACTAACACCAAAATCATCGAATTACATCGGATTCAAGCCTAAGTTTCTTAAAAAACTTCCGAAACACGCATTTGATAAAAAAACCCGACCAAAACACCTCCGAATGATCTGAAATTTTGCACACACATCCAAAATCACCTAATGAAACTACTGCAACTCTCGGAACTCCATTCCAACCCTCGAATCAAAATCTCACCTATCAACAGGAATTCGCCAAATTACTAACTTCGCCAATTCAAGCCTAATTCTACACCGGATCTCCAAAATCAATTTTGATCACGCTCCTAAGTCACAAATCATCCCCCGAAGCTAATCGAATCACCGAAAATCACATCCGAGACCTCTGACTAAATAGTTAACATCCGGTTGACTTTTCTAAAACAAGCCTTCCTTAAAGAGACTAAGTGTCTCATTTCCATCTAAAACCAATCCAATTCGACTCGATCACCTCAATTACTGACAATGAAGCATAGGGAAACATAAGATGAGGGAAACGGGGCGGTAACTCACGTGACGACAGGCCAGGTCATCACATCCTCCCCAACTAAAACAAACGCTCGTCCTCGAGCGGGTCAAGAAACATACCTGGAGCCTCAAACAAGTGAGGATATCTGCTCCGCATCTCCTGCTCGGTCTCCCAAGTAGCCTCATCCACGGGCTGACCCCTCCACTGCACCTTCACTGAAGCTATATCCTTTGATCTCAACTTTCAAACCTGACGACCCAAAATAGTTACTGGCTCCACATCATAGGTCAAATCATCATCCAGCTAAACAGTACTGAAGTCCAAAACATGAGACGGATCCCCAACATACTTCCATAACATAGATACATGAAATACTGGATGCACGCTAGACAAGCTGAGTGGCAAAGCAAGCTCATAAGCCACCTCCCCAATCCTCCTAAGTATCTCAAAAGGCTCAATGAACCACGGACTCAGCTTGCCTTTCTTTCCAAACCACATAACACCCTTCATGGGTGAAACCTTCAACAAGACCTTCTCCCCCACCATATATGACACATCCCGAACCTTCCGGTCCGCATAACTCTTCTGACGCGACTGTGCTGTACGGAGACTCTCCTGAATCAACTTCACCTTCTCTAAGGCGTCCTGAACCATCTCTGTCCCCAATAATCTAGCCTCGCCGGGCTCGAATCATCCAACATGAGATCTACACCTCCTCTCATACAATGCCTCATACGGAGCCATCTGAATGCTCGACTGATAGTTGTTGTTGTAGGCAAACTCTGCAAGTGGCAAAAACTCACCCCAAGAACCCCCAAAATTAATAACACATGCACGCAACATATCCTCCAATATCTGGATAGTACGCTCGGACTGCCCGTCCATCTGAGGATGAAATGTTGTGCTCAACTCCACCTGTGTACCCAACTCCCGCTGATAAACTCTCCAGAACTGAGAAGTGAACTGAGTACCCCTATCTGAGATAATAGACACTGGAACCCTATGCAATCGGACAATCTCCCGGATAAAGATCCCTGCCAGCCGCTCCGAAGAATAAGTAGTACATACTAGAATGAAGTGTGTGGACTTGGTCTGCCGATCTACAATCACCCAAACTGAATCAAACTTCCTCAAAGTCCGAGGGAGACCACTCACAAAATCCATAGTAATCCTCTCCCATTTCCACTCAGGAATAACCATCCGCTGAAGAACACTGCCCGGCCTTTAATGCTCGTACTTTACCTGCTGACAGTTGAGACACCGAGCCACAAACCCTTAAATATCCTTCTTCATCCTCCTCCACCAATACTGCTGCCTCAAGTCCTGATACATCTTTGCGACTCCCGGATGAATGGAATACCACGAGCTGTGGGCCTCCTCCAATATCAACTCCCGAAGCCCATCCACATTGGGCACACAGATCCGGCCCTGCATCCTCAACACGCCATCATCATCAATGGTCACATCCCTTGCATCATCATGCTGAACCTTGTCCTTAAGGACAATAAAATGCGGATCATCATACTGGCGCTCTCTGATGCGGTCATACAAGGAAGACCGAGAGACTACACAAGCCAACACCCGACTAGGCTCCGAAATATCTAACCTCACCATCCGATTGGCCAAAGCCTGGACATCAACTGCAAAGGGCCTCTCCCCAACTGGAATGTATGCCAAGCTACCCATACTAACCACCTTCCGGCTCAAAGCATCGGCCACTACATTGGCCTTCCCCGGGTGATATAATATGGTAATATCATAGACCTTGAGTAACTCCAGCCACCTCCGCTGTCTCAAATTAAGATCTTTTTGTTTGAATAGATGTTGAAGACTGCGTTGATCAGTGAATACCTCATAGGATACTCCATACAAGTAGTGCCTCCAAATCTTCAAAGCATGAGCTATAGCAACCAACTCCAAATTATGTATAGGGTAGTTCTTCTCATGGGGCTTCAACTAACGAGAAGCATATGCAATAACTCTACCCTTCTGCATCAACACACATCCAATCCCAACTCTCGAAGCATCACAATATACGGTGTAAGAATCTGAAGCTGACGGTAATACAAACACTGGAGTCGTGGTCAAAGCTTTCATGAGCTTCTGAAAGCTCTCCTAGCACTCATCTGACCACGCAAATGGATCACCCTTCTGAGTCAACTTGGTCAAGGGCGATGCAATAGAGGAAAATCCCTGAACAAACCGACGATAATACCCTGCCAACCTAAGAAAACTACGAATCTCTGTGGCTGAGGTCGGTCTAGGCCAACACTGTACCGCCTCTATCTTCTTCGGGTTGACCTGAATACCCTCATTGGACACCACGTGTCCCAAGAAAGCCACTAACCCAAGCCAAAACTCATACTTGGAGAACTTTGCATAAAGTTTCTCCTTCATCAATCTCTATAATACCACCCGCAAATGCTGAGCGTGCTCCTTTTGGCTACGCGAGTACACCAATATATCATCAATAAAAACAATCACGAACAAATCCAGATATGGCCGAAATACATTATTCATCAAGTGCATGAACGCGGCTGGGCATTAGTCATCCCAAAGGACATAACCAGAAACTCATAGTGCCCATATCTAGTCCTGAAAGCCGTCTTCATAATATCTAAATCCTTGATCTTCAGCTAGTGATAGCTTAAACGGAGATCAATCTTGGAGAACACCCTTACCCCCTGAAGCTGGTCAAACAAATCATCAATGCGAGGTAGAGGATACTTGTTCTACACTGTTACTTTGTTCAATTGCTTGTAGTCAATGCACATTCTCATTGTGCCATCTTTCTTTTTCACAAATAGAACCAGTGCACCCCACGGTGACACACTCGACCATATGAACCCCTTATCTAGGAGCTCCTGAAGTTGATCCTTCAACTCATTCAACTCTGCTGGTTCCATACGATAGAGAGGAATGGAAATGGGCTGAGTGCCCGGCACCAGGTCAATACCAAAGTCAATATCCCTATCCGGCGGCATTCCCGGCAGGTCTACAGGAAATACATCAGGGAACTCCCTCACAACAGGAACAAAATCAAGACTAGGATTCTCAGCTCCAACATCCCTTACGAAAGCCGAATATGATAAACAATCTCTTCCAACCATCCGTTGGGCCTTTAGGAAAGAAATCACCCTACTGGGAACATAGTCAGACATACCACGCCACTCGATCTTCAGAATACCCGGTATGGCAAGAGTGATTGTCTTAGCGTGACAGTGTAGAATAGCATGACAAGGAGACAACCAGTCCATGCCCAGAATAACATCAAAGTCTACCATGCTCAATAGCAATAGATCAACTCGGGTCTCCAGACCCCCAATAGTCACTAAACACAACTGATATACATGGTCTACCACAATAGTATCGCCCACCGGGTTAGATACATGAATAGGTAAAGCAAGACACCCCCGGGTCGTACCCAAATAATGGGCAAAATAAGAAGACACATAAGAATAGGTGGAACCAGGATCAAATAAAACTGAGGCATCCCTGTGGTAGACTGAAATAATACCTGTGATAACAGCATCCGAAGCAATAGCATCTCACCTCCCCTGAAGAGCATAGAAGCGAGCCTGACCACCACCCGATCAGCCTCCCCCTCTGGGGCGACCCCTGGCTGCCTGACCCTCACCCCTAGCTGGCGGGGCGGGTGCTGAATAAATTGGGCTAGAAGATGAGGGTTGAACCCTCTGTTGAGACTGACTACCACGAAGCCGAGGACACTACCTCCACATATGCCCAAAATATCAGCACCCATAACAACTCCTGGGTGCTGGAGAATGGAACTGAAGGGAACCCCGCATGCCAGAGTAACTAGCTGACACACTCGGCCTGGAAGAACCCTGAACAGATGGAGCTGCAATGAACATTGTGCCGGAAAAGCGCTAAGAGATGGCTGAATCTGCTGATAACCTTGATAACCTCGACCGGAAGATGACCTACGATACTCAGAGCGGGCCAACTGAGGAGGCCTGAATGAACGACCTCTGCCTTGCTGGAACTATCCCCTAGACGGAGCACCACTGAAGCTACCAGAACCTCGAGGCCTCTTGGCCTTCCTCTCCTCTCTGTCCTAATGGCGAGCCGTCTCAATATCACGAGCAATATCAACTACATCCTCAAAGGAAATACCCAGAACCCTCTCTCAAGTCATCAGAACACAAAGATGATAGTTAAGTCCATCCACAAACCTCTTGATCCTCTCCCTATCGGTCGGAACTATCCAGGAGGCATGACGAGCCAACTCGGAAAATCTCGCCTCATACTGGGTCATAGTCATGTCACCCTGTCTAAGCCACTGGAACTGCTTACGCAGCTCTTCTCTCTGAGACTGTGGTACCCACTTCTTTAGAAAGATAGTGGACTCCTTCCATGACAAAGGCGCTGCACCTGCCGGCCTACACCGCTCATACGCCTCCCACCATGTGAAGGCAGCCCCAGTGAACTGAAATGTGGTGAATGCTACTCCACTAGACTCCAAAATCCCTGCCATCCAAAGCATACGCTGACACTTGTCAAGAAAACCCTGGGCATCCTCACCCTGAGCACCACTGAAAATTGGAGGCTGGAGTCTACTAAACCTCTCAAAACGACGATGCTCATCGTCTGGCATAGCTGGAACTACAAAGTTCTGAACTGGTGCAACCAGCTGAGCTGGGGCTGCTCCCAATGTCTGCAAACCCTGCACTACCTGCTCAGGTGTGCGAGCAGCGGGGGTCTGACTGTGTCCCCCGACCTAACAAGTAGATATTGTAGTAGTGGCTGAAACTACCTGGGCTAGGCCAGTGCAAACTGATAGTATCTGAGCCAAGGTCTCTTGGAGACCCGGAATCACAATGGGCACCGCCGGTGCCTGAATAGGTGCTGCTGGAATGTCTGCAGCTGGGGCCTGATCCTGAGCAGGGGCAACTGGTGGAGCAACATGTGCTGCCCTCGCGGCTCTGCCTTTACCACGACTGCGTCCACTGCCTCTAGTGCCCTCAGAAGGTGGTACTGGTGGTCGTCCATCTCGTCCTGTAGCGCGGGTCCTCGCCATCTACGAGAGAGTAGAACACAGAAGTTGAGTTCTCAGATCAACAAAGTCGTACGACAAGAATTTCAAGAATGTGAAGTTTTCCTAAGGGTTCTGTAGCCTCTCGAGGATAAATACAGACGTCTCCGTACCGATCCGCGAGACTCTACTAAACCTGCTCATGACTCGTGAGACCTAGTAACCTAGGCTCTGATACAAACTTGTCACGAACCAATTCCCAACCCAGTCGTGATGGCGCCTCTCGTGAAGACAAGGCCAGCCAACAGAACAATAACACCTCATTTTAACAGTTACTTAGCATGAATAAGTCTAAATCATAGATAATATAATCATAAGTGCAGAATAAATGTGATAAAACAGGGATACCATCCTGAATCAGCCCGAAATCGGGGTGTCACAAGTCACAAGCTACTACAGAGTTTACTAAAATACTACAAGTTTAGAACTAGGAACAAAGTCCGAAGATAATGAAAATACAGAAGATAAGGGAGAAAATGGGGTTGTGGACGTCGACAACTACCTTGTCACTCCTAGTCCACCTGGTCTGGAAGGAAATCAGCGCTCAGGAACGAACTTTGCTATGCCTGTATCTGCACACATGGTGCAGGGAGTAATGTGAGTACTCCGACCCAGTGAGTAATAAAAATAAATAACGACTGAGAACATAAAATCCCATGAAGGCACAAATAATGCTATCTCAAGCAGTAAAATCAGTTAAACATTAAAACTAGAAAAATATAGTAAGAATTCTCTTTAAAAAATAGTTAAAAAACAAATATTCTCAACCAATAAGAAATGCTCAGAAACCTGCCCCTCGGGCGCAATATCAAACTCTCAGTACAGTACCAGCCCACGGGCTCAGTATCAATCACACAGTACAGCATCAGCCCCTCGGGCTCACACTCAAATCACATGGGTACCCGCGCTCACGGTGGGTGTGCAGACTCCGGAGGGGCTCCTACAGCCCAAGCGCTATCATAATAAGGCCTGAAAGCCTAAACATATCAATATGAGGCCTTAAATCCTTCTGACAATACACTCGAAGCCTGAAAGCCTCCTCACATATCGCTCGAGGCCTGAAAGGCTCCTCACATATCACTCGAGGCCTGAAAGCCTCCTCACATCACTCAACAAATCCTCACATGTGGCCCTCGGCCTCAATCAGTCCAAAAATGATCATAATCCCCTCAGGCATCAGTAAAACAATAATGCTCAACTCAAACAATAGTTCAAATATCAGTTAAAACTCCAAGTTTGAGTAAAAATATAGCTGAGTTCATGAAACAGTGTAATTCAAATGGACTAAGTTCAAATAATATTTTGAATAGTGAGGAAAACAGTGATGATAGCTCATAAGGAGTTCAAACAGTCGGCAACAAGCCCCAATTATAGTGAGAAAACACAAGTCATAGCTAAATACGCAGTAAAATATCATCCGGACTGGACCAAGTCACAATCTCCAATAGTAAATGACCCCGCGCTCATCATTGAACGCGTGCCTCATCTCAACATAGCACCAAGTTGTGCAAATCCGGGGTTTCAAACCCTCAGGACATCATTTAAAATCATTACTCACCTCTAGCCAGCCAAAAGTCTAGCTCGATATGCCTTTTCCTCTCGAATCGACCTCCTCGTGCGTCGAATCTGATCAAAACCACAAGGAATACGTCACAATAGGCTAAGAAAACATAACCCAATCGAAAAGATTCGAAAAATATCAAAAACCACGAAGTTGGCAAAATCCGAGCCCCGGGCCCACTTCTCAAAAAATTATAAAATTCACATCACCGGACTCCTTATCTCGCCACAAGTCTATATATATCAAATTTACCAAAATCCGAGCTCAAATGCTCCCTCTAATCCCAAATTTACATTCTCTTAAGTTCAAGCCCTAACCTTCATCTTTAACCTCAAATTCCTTGATTTTTCACTCTTGATTCATGTAATAACACATTAGATTTATGTTTTAGGCTTAGAATTCCTTACCTCAATGAAGTCTCTTGATTCCCTCTCCAAAATCGCACAAACACCCCCAAGTCTGAAGTGAAAATGTTGAGTTATTTCAAAAATTTGCGAAGATGGAATTAATACCCTCTGAACAACAGTTTTCGCTTCTGCGATACCTTTGTCGCTTCTGCGATACCGCTTTTGCGGTTCTTCGATTTTTACCCAGTACCACTTCTGCGGTCAACCACTCACAAATGCGAGACCGCTTCTGCGGTCTGCATGTCCGCTTTTGCGGAACCTCCCAAGCCTCCTCCTTTTGCTTCTGCGGCTCCCCTATCTCTTTTGTGGAACCGCTTCTGCGGTCCATTTCCACAGAAGCGGAAATACCAGATATCAGATACTTCAGAAATCCTTAAACTCCAAATTTCATCTCGTTAGCCATCCGAAATCACCCCGAGGCCCCCGGGACCTCAACCAAAGGTACCAACACATCTTAAAACATTATTCAAACTTGCTCCAATCATCAAAACACCTCAACTAACACCAAAATCGTCGAATTACATCGGATTCAAGCCTAAGTTTCTTAAAAAACTTCCGAAACACGGATTTGATCAAAAACCCGACCAAAATACCTCCGAATGATCTGAAATTTTGCACACACATCCAAAATCATCTAACGAAGCTACTGCAACTCTCGGAACTCTATTTCGACCCTTGGATCAAAATCTCACCTATCAACCGGAATTCGCCAAATTACTAACTTCACCAATTCAAGCTTAATTCTACACCATATCTCCAAAATCAATTCTGATCATGCTCCTAAGTGACAAATCATCCCCCGAAGCTAACTGAATCACTGGAAATCACATCCGAGCCCTCTTACTAAATATTCAACATCCGATTAACTTTTCCAAGACAAGCCTTCCTTAAAGAGACTAAGTGTCTCATTTCCATCTAAAACCAATCCAATTCGACTCGATCACCTCAATTACCAATAATGAAGCATAGGGAAACATAAGATGAGGGAAACGGGGCGGAAACTCACGTGACAATGGGCCGGGTCATCACATAATCATTGTCTACCACTTTAGTATAAACATATTTATCCACCTCAACTAAAGAAAAATCGTCTCTCAGTAAGACTTGTTCAAATTTCTCATACCACTACTTAGGAGCTTGTTAAAGGCCATAAAGAGATTTAAATTAATTTATAAATTTTATTTTCTGGTCAGGAATGACATTGTCTTCATGTTGAACCATAAAATTTCTTCTTCTAAATAACCATTTGAAAAAGCTATTTTGACATCCATTTGATGGATTAAAAGCTTATGGAGTGAAGCTAAGGAAATTAAAAATCGAATAGAAGAAATTCTAGTCACTGGTGCAAATGTATCAAAATAATCTAAATTTTATTTTTGAGAAAATTCTTTCACTACTAACCGATCTTTATATTTATCTAAAGATCCATCGGGATCAAAGTTCTTTTAAAAATCAATTTACAACCAATAGGTTTTGCACCATGAGCTAAATCTATTAAAATCCATGTTTTATTTTTCAAAGTAGAATTGATTTCAACTTTTATTGCCTCTTTCCAATAATTAGCTTCTGAAAAATATATAACTTCAAAATAATTTGATGGTTCATTATCGACAAGAAAAGTTTGAAAATCATTTCCATAAAAAAAATAGTCTTTTCTAAGCCTTTTGCTCCTTCTCAGTTCCCCATTAGAGGTAATCTCATTATTTATTTCAACATATGTATGAGAAATTTTATCAAACAGTGGAAAAATATGTTCAAAGAACTATGCATTCTCTGTCTCAATTATAGTATTGGAATCAAGCACACCACTTTTAAAAACAAGAAATCTATATGCACCACTATATTTAGAATATCCAATAAGCATGCAATCCTATTTTTCTCTTTTTAGGTTCAGGCAGAAGAACTTTAGGAAGGCACCACCACACTTTTAAATATTTTAAGTTAGGTTTATAACCCTTCCACAATTCATATGGAGTTTTTCCAGTTCTTCTATATGGTATTCTATTTTGTAAGTGACATGCAGATAAAATAGTTTCACCCCACAAATTATCAGGAGCATTAGAACTAACTAACATAGAGTCCATCATCTCTTTCAATATTCTATTTTTCCTTTCAACTACTCCATTTGATTCAGGTGAATAAGGCGGAGTTACTTCATGAATAATTCCATTACCTTCACAAAAATCATTTAAAGATAAATATTCTCCATATTTATCATATCTAATTCTCTTGATTTTTCTACTAAGTTGATTTTTAACTCAGTTTTATAAGAAATAAAATCATTAAAAGCATCAACTTTATTTCTACGCAAATACAATTTAGTATATGTAGAAAAATTATCAATAAAAGTCACATAATATCTTTTACCACCTCTAGTCATAGTCTGCTTTAAATCGCCTAAATCAATGTGAATCAAGGTTAATAATCAGTTCCTCTATTTATCGAAAAATAGGTCTTTCTGGTACTTTTAGCTTCAGCACTTATTTCACAATTGTCAATATTATTTGAGTCTAAACCAGATATTAATCCTAATGAGTGCATTTTTCTTATATATGCGATATTAACATGTCCTAATCTAGTATGCCATAAAGAAATAGACTCAACCATGTAAGCAGAAGAAGATATAGTTTCATATCTAGTCTTAGAAATATTAAGCACAAATAAACCATGATTACAATATCCATTGCCCACAAAATATTATTTTTGGTCAGTATGACCTCATCATTTTCAAAGAATATTTTCACTCCAACCTTTCCTAATAATCCCACAGAAACCAAATTGGGTTGGATATTAGGTACATGTAACACATCATCAATTCTAGAGTTTTACCAGATGTGAGCTTGAGAAGAATTTTTCCTTTACCAAGAATGCGAGTTGTTCTTGAGTCACCAAGATAAATCATTTCTTCTCCTTCCTTAACTTGGGTGTATGACAAAAATTTATTTTTGTTTGCACAAATGTGCCTCGTAGCACCAGAGTCTATCACCCCAATCTCTCACATTTGCCACATTATTTATTTCGGAAATGACCTCAATAATTATATTATCTGCTTTAGTCAAATTTAATTTTGACTTACGGAGATTATAATTTATCTCAACTCTTTTCTTGCATTGAGGTGCATTTTTCTTGAAGGTTTTAATATTAGCATTGGATATTTAACTATGTCTATTCACATACATGTGTTTTAAAATTAGTTTCTGTCAAAGTTATGGATGCAATAATGTATGTGCAACACCATGGATATCTGTCAAGACAACTTAAACATTAATAGCAGAGACAACACCAAAATTGGCAGTATCATAAAAAATTTCCATAGTAGTATTACTTGCCATACTTTCTTAGATCATAGGGAAATAACAACGAAAAATAATAAGAATAATACTGCATAATATTATTTATAAGTAGATACAAGAATTATTTTGAGTCGTGTTGGGCACTGTCCTAAGAAAGTATTTCAGCAATGTAAAATATTTCCCCAGGTTACAAGCCTACCTCTATTTATTTAGAGGATACAGGAATCGGCAAAATTAAATAATACCAGCAAGTTTTAGAATAAACCGGAGGGAAGAAATAATTATTTGCAATAAATTTATTTGTGATACAAAAATAAATTTCAACCATAATATAAATATGAAGAAACACAATTTTATTGATAAAAGATGCGGGTACATTTTTGTTTGTACCTTTGATTCTTCTCTCTAGGTCTTTCTTCGTGATTCGAGGGCTTAACCAACATATTTCTCGAACGTAGGATGGTCCGAACTTCCTTAAGATATATTTGATCTCCAGGAAAAGGAAGAACATCCGTTGATCACTTCGATGGCTTTGAGAAAGACAATATTTGATGTCTTTGATATCTTTATGATTATTCCATGAATTTTCATGGAATTTTGATGTCACGACCCAAAATCCATTAAAAGGTCGTGATGGCGCCGGACACCACTGTCAGGCAAGCCAACACTAAATAGTTAATCAAATTCTCATTTTAATATTTTTGAAATCATAAATTTTCCTTCAATTTAACTAGTAAAAGATTAACTTTACAGAATAAATAATAACGTTTTCAAATTTCAATACTAAATATCCCATAATCATCTCAGAACCCGGTGTCACAAGTGCATGAGCATTTACTAGGAAATACAATAAAATACAATAACTGTCCGGAATAAAAATTTGGACAGAAAAGAAATTACAAGTACTTTGAAGGAGACTCTGCTGGTTGCGGATCGTCTCATAAGATGCAGCTCACCTAAGTCCCTTTATCAACCACGCTGTTGCGCCCACAAGGCCACTAGACATACATGTGCTTGTACAATAAAATGTACATCAAGTGTAGTAAGAGCACAAAAAAAATGCGTAACCAGTAAATATCCAGTCTAATCTCGAAGAAGTAGTGACGAGAGATCTACTCCGACAATTACTATGACCAATAATAATATATCGATAGTATGATAAATTATGGATTTTATAAGGCGACTGTAAACTCAATAACATGAAGTAGGTAAACAACTCTTTCTTAATAGGAGTTTTTCAAATTTATTTTTGTCATCTTTTAACAATTTATATCTCCGGCCAATGAAACCACATCAATTATCGTAATTCCAAAACAATCAATTAAGTCATGCGCAAATCATGTCGAGGTCGTACGGACCGATCCAACATAATATTTAAACTATGCACTGCCGGAGGGCCGAACGGTCGAACGGCGCGAACCATAGATGCATCTATTTAATCTGTCGTGGCGTTCAGTCCGTTCCACAAAAGGAAAACACAATCAAACAGTCAATCAAGAATTCATCAAGGAGCAATTATCCAAGGAAATGGCAATCCTCTTTTAATGGTCAAGAAAATAAATTTTAACCTTTAAGAAATTTATTTACCAAGTTCGATATCATTTAAGAAATTTAAATTGACAATAAGGTTACAAATATCGCAAGTATAGCATACTTTTGGTCCTAGACTACCCGGACTTAAGCATAATAGGAGCTACGCATGAACTCTCGTCACCTCCGGCATTCGTAGCCCTCCACAAATAGAAGCACATATTGAATTATTTCAACTATGGGCTTAATTCCCTCTTACAAGGTTAGAAATGAGACTTACCTCGCTCTAAAGTTCCATATTCGGCTCTCAATCCCTTTCGACGACTCCTATCGATGCTCAACGCTCCGAGACTAGTCAATAATTGTGCAAACCCATAAATATATATGTCACGACCCTAAACCGGGACCTAGTCGTGATGGCGCCTCTCATGAAGACAATGCCAGCCAATACACTTCCAATTCACTTAAAGCAATTTAAAATAATAAATACTAAGTCTTTAACAGAAATAAATCCCAAAATATCAGTGAGCAATATAATTTGCGGAATAAAAACAAAACTAACACAGCCTAACATTAGGGTGTCACCAGTCATGAGCATCTAAAACAATACTACAAGTCTGACAGTCTACTCCACTACTACATAACTGAATCAGAAAGGAAATAAGATAGAGGGAGATTGCACTTGGCTGCGAATTGTCGGGCAGCTACCTAGTGAATCCACGGAAGTCTGCTGGATAGCTCTCAACCCTCGCTAGCAGAACCTGTAGCGCTTGAATCTGCACACAGTGTGCAGGGAGTAAAGTGAGTACTCCAACTCAGTGAGTAATAACAATAAATGAAGACTGAGTGGTATAAAATCACGTTAAACACAACATTAAGCTATAAAAGGCTGAACAAAATCAGTAAACAAAATTAAACAGTGATATCTTGTAAAACACCTTCTAAGCAGTCAAACAATATATAGAAACAACAATTAGAAATGGTAAACACATAAGAACTGCCCCTCGGGCAAGGTAACAACAGAATCGGCCCCTCGGGCAATATCACAGAACAATACCATCCCCTCGGGCTATATCTCACACCTCAATGGGTATCCGTGCTTACTGGTGGTGTACATACCTGGGGAGGGGCCCTTTACGGCCCAAGAGCAATATCAAGCCATCTCGTGGCATCATAAATAGGCTCTCAGCCTCATATCAATCACAAGACACTTCGTGGAGCACAATCTCAGGCCCTCGGCCTCATTATCATAATCAGTATATCACTGCTGCGGAGTGCAGCCCGACCCAAAAATATCCTCACAACAAAGGCCCTCGACCTTACTCAGTCAGAATCTCATAAGCCCCTCGGGCAACAGTAAAACATGAAGCTCAGCTCAAAATATCTTTTAAAAAATCATCTAAGGTGTTTAAAACAAAATAACATAGTTGAGTTTTGAAAATAGTAAAAATATGGCATATCTGAGCACAAGTATGAAATTAAACAGTGAGGAAAATATCAGTAAAAGATCCCTTAAGGGTCCAAACAGTTGGCACGAAGCCCAAGTATGGCATTTAGCCCAAAACATGACAATATCAAACAATTTGCTACCAAATACGCAGTAAAACAGTCACTTGGGATGGACTAACTCACAATCCCCAATGTTGCATGACCACACGCTCGTCATCTAGCGTGTGCGTCACCTCAACATAGCCGAACGATGTCTTATTCGGGGTTTCATACCCTCAGGACAGCATTTAAAATCATTACCCACCTCAAACCATTCTGAAAGCTAGCTCACAATGCCTTTGCCCCTTGAATCGGCCTCCGGATACTCCGAATCTACCTAAATCGGAATGTAACCATTAAATTATGCTAAAGGGACGAAGCCCACTCGAAAATAATCGAAAAACATCGCAAATCCCAAAATTATCAAAACCCGACCCTCGGTCCCACGTCTCGAAATTCGATAAAATTCATATCATTAGATTTCATATCTCCCCACGAGCTCATACATATCAAAAGTTCCAAAATCCGACCACAAATGGTCTTTCAAATCCTCAATCAAAGGCCTAGGTTTCTAAGCCCTAGTTTCTCAAATTTTACCCTTAATTACATCTCTAATCTGCGAATTAATGCCATAGAAACGAGTTTTTAGGTCCAAAATCCTTACCTCAATGACTTCCCCGTGAATTCTCTCTTAAAAATCGCCCAAAGCTCCAAAATTCGTGCTTAAAAGTAGTGAAACCCTCTGAAAATTGCGTAGGAGGAAATATAAACATTCTGACCCAGGATTTTTGCACCTGCAGTCCAAATGTCTCACCTACGTGACCGCTTCTGTGGTCCCAATTGCCGCATATGCAATTTCCACTTAAGCGGCCAAAATCGCATCTGCGATCTGCTGCCCGCACCTGCGCTATCGCAGGTGTGCTCCCCTTACCTTTTTGGCGGTTCCAGCTAATCAGGCCTTTGGCCGCATCTGTGACCCCATTTTCGCTTCTACGAGACCACACCTGCGGTCACCTAGCCGCAGGTGCAGTTATGACAACAATTCCAACACTTCAGCTGCCAAACCGACTTCTAAACTTCCCGTCAACCATCCAAAATTATCCCGAGGCCCCCGGACCTCAACCAAAAGCACAAAATTATCATATACAACTATTCAAACTTATACCAACCTTCAAAACACCTCAAACAACACCAAAACCACCAAAACACATTGAATTCAAGCCTAAGGTTCTAAAATATCCTGAATTCCGCTTTTGATAAAAAAAAGTATACCAAACCACGTCCGAATGACCTGAAATTTTGCACACACATCCCAAATGACATAACGAAACTACTTCAACTTCTAAAATTCCATTCCGACCCCTATATCAAAATCTTAGTTATAATCGGAAAACACCAAAAACTCAATTTTGCCAATTCAAGCCTAAATCTACTCCGGACCTCCAAAACACATTTCGATCGCTCTCCTAAATCCCAAATCATCTCCCAAAGCTATCCGAACCATCGGAACTCACATCCAATCCCTCTAACACATGAGTCAACATCCGGTTGACTTTTCCAACTTAAGCTTTCTTAAAAGAGACTAAGTGTCTCAAAACTTCTCAAAACCTTTTCGAACCCGAGCTAACCAACCCAATCACCTATAGAACCGATAAACAAAGCAAATAGAAGCCAAAATAGGGGAAACGGAGAGGTAACTCATGAGACGAGCTGTCGGGTCGTCACATCCTCCCCCTCTTAAACAAGAGTTCATCCTCAAACGAGTCAAGAAACATACCTGAAGCCTCAACTAGGTGAGGATATGTGCTCCACATCTCCCGTTCGGTCTCCCGGGTAGCCTCCTCCACGGGTCGACCTCTCTACTGCATTTTCACTGAAGCTATATCTTTTGATCTCAACTTTCGAACCTGACGCTCCAAAATAGCTACTGGCTCCACATCGTAGGTCAAATCACCCTCCAACTAGACCTTGCTGAAATCCAGAACATGAGACGGATCTCCAATATACTTCCGGAGCATAAAAACATGAAATATTGGGTGCACACTCGACAAGATGGGTGGCAAAGCAAGCTCATAAGCCACCTCCCCAATCCTCTGAAGTACCTCAAAAGGCCCAATGAACCATTGACTCAGATCACCCTTCTTTCCAAACCTCATAACACCCTTCATGGATGAAACCTTCAACAGAACTTTCTCACCAACCATGTAGGACACATCATGAACTTTCCTGTCAGCATAGCCCTTTTATCTCGACTACGCTATACGAAGACTCTCCCGAATCACCTTCACCTTGTCTAAAGCATCCTACACCAAATCTATACCCAATAGCCTGGCCTCGCCTGCCTCAAACAAACCAACTGGAGATCTACACTGCATCCCACACAAAACCTCACATGGAGCCATCTGAATACTCGATTGGTAACTGTTGCTATAAGCAAACTCTGCAAGTAGTAGAAACAAATGCCATCACCCTCATAAATCAATGACACAAGCGCGTAACATGTCCTCCAGTATATGAACTGTGCGCTCGGACTGCCCGTCTGTCTGAGGGTGAAAGGTTGTAATCAACTCAATCTGAGTACCCAACTCTCGCTGTATAGACCTCCAAAACTGTGAAGTAAACTGAGTACCCCGACCTGTAATGATGGAAACAGGGACACCATGCAAACGAACGATCTCCCGGATATATATCTCTTCCAGCCGCTCTGAAGAATAAGTAGTACATATAGGAATGAAGTGCGCGGACTTGGTCAGTCAATCCACAATCACCCAAATAGCATCGAACTTCTTCAAAGTCCGTGGAAGTCCAATTACAAAGTCCATAGTGAACCACTCCCACTTTCTCTCTAGAATATCCATCCGTTGAAGCAAGCCACCCAGTCTCTGATGCTCATATTTCACCTGCTGGCAATTGAGACACCGAGCTACAAACCTCACAATGTCTTTCTTTATTCTCCTCCACCAATAATGCTATCTCCGATCCTGGTACATCTTCACGGCACCCGGATGAATGGAATACAGCGAGCTTTGGGCCTCCTCCAGAGTCAACTCCCGAAGCCCATCTACATTGGGCACACAAATCAGGCCCTACATCCTCAACACACCATCATCTCCGGTAGTCACATATATGGTATCATCATGCTGAAATATGTCCTTAAAGACAAGCAAATGAGGATCATCATACTTGCTCTCTTTGATGCGCTCATATAAGGAAGACCGAGAAACCACACAAGCCAATACCCTACTGGGCTCAGAAATATCCAACCTCACGAACCAATTGGCTAAAGCCTGAACACCATCTGTAAAAGGTCTCTCCCCAACTGGAATATACGCCAAACTCCCCATACTCACCGCATTTAGGCTCAAAGTGTCGGCCACCACATTGGCCTTCCCCGGGTGATACAAGACAGTAATGTCATAATCCTTAAGCAACTCTAACCACCTCCGCCGCCTCAAATTGAGATCTTTATGCTTGAACAAGTGTTGGAGGCTAAGATGATCAGTATACACCTCACAAGACACACCATGCAAATATTGCCTCCAAATCTTCAATGCGTGCACATTGGCAGCCAACTCCAAATCATGAACAGGGTAGTTCTTCTCATGAGGCTTCAACTGACGAGAAGCATACGCAATAACTCTACCTTTCTACATCAGAACACACCCAATACTAACTCTCGAAGCATCACAATATACGGTATAAGAACCTGAAGCTGATTGCAATACTAACACTGGAGCTGTGGTCAACGCAGTCTTGAGCTTTTAAAAGCTCTGTTTACACTCATCAGATCATTGAAATGAAACACCCTTCTTAGTCAACTTCGTCAAGAGAGATGCAACAGACGAGAATCCTTGAACAAACCGGCGATAATAACCTGCCAAACCAAGAAAGATGCGTATCTCTGTAGCTGACGGTTTGGTCTAACTCTGAACCACCTCTATCTTCTTCGGGTCCACCTGATACCGTCGCTAGACACCACGTGCCCCAAGAAAGCCACTGAACTGAGTCAGAACTCACATTTGGAGAACTTTGCATGAAGCTTATCCTCTCTCAATCTTTGCAACACCACTCTGAAATGTTCTGCGTGCTCCTTCTAACTGCGTGAGTACAACAGAATATTATCAATGAAGACTATGACAAATAAGTCGAGATACGGCCAGAACACGTTGTTCATCAAATGCATGAATGTTGTTGGGGCATTGGTCAAGCCGAAATACATCACTAAGAAGTCATAATGACCATATCGGGTCCTAAAAGCTATCTTAAGAATGTCTGATTCAATGATCTTCAGCTGGTGATAACCCAAACGGAGATCAATCTTGGAGAACACTCTCGCTCCCAGAAGCTGGTCGAACAAATCATTGATACGAGGCAAAGGATACTTGTTCTTAATTGTTACTTTGTTCAACTACCTGTAATCAATGCACATCCTCATCGTGCCATCCTTCTTCTTCACAAAAAGAATCGGCGCACCCCAAGGTGACACACTAGGTCGAATGAACCCCTTATCCAGGAGTTCCTGAAGCTGCTCTTTTAACTCCTTCAACTCTGCTGGTGCCATACAATACGGTGGAACAAAAATGGGCTAATTTCCCGACACCAGATCAATACCAAAATCAATATCCTTATCTGGTGGCATGCCCGGCAGGTCTGCAGGAAATACATCGGGAAAATCCCTCACAACTGGAATAGAATTAATACTGAGAGTCTATGCACCGACATCTCTCACAAAGTCTAGGTATGAAAGAGAACCTTTCCCAACCATACACTGGGCCTTCAAGAAAGAAATCACTCTACTGGGAACATAATCGATCGAACCTCACCACTCAATCCGTGGCACACCTAGCATATCCAAATTCACTGTCTTGGCATGACAGTCCAGAATAGCCTGGCACAGAGATAACCAGTCCATGCCCAAAATAACATCAAAGTCCACCATACATAATAACAATAGATCCACTCAGGTCTCCAAACCCCCAATAGACACAACACACGATCGGTACATGCAATTTACCACAACAGTATCGAGACATGAACAGAAGAAATAAGGGACTCGTAGGGCGTATCTAGATAATGGGCAAAACCTCTCCAATCTACAATACTTGTCTTCTAGTATAACTAGAGCTACATAACCCTTAGCAGTTGCCACCGACTGGGCTAGTGGTGCCTCCAGTGTCTGCACTCCCTGAACCACCGGATCGGGTGTGCGAGCAGTAGGAGTCTAAGAGCCTCCACCTACCTAAGAAGTGGTTGTGGTAGTAGAAACTGCGATCGCCTGAGCAAGACTCGTACATACTGTCAATATCTGGGCCAAAGTCTCCTGAAGACTCGGAATCACAATGGGCACTGCTGGTGCTGCTGGAGCGTCCACAATGGGACCTACTCTGGAACTGGGGCGACAAGTGGATCTGCAGGTGCGGCCCCAACTGCTGTGTGGGTTGCACCTCTGCCCCTACCACGGCCTCGACCACGTCCTCGGCCTCTAGTGGCTCCAGCTGGTGGTACTGGTGGTCGTCCATCCTGATTGGTAGCGCATGTCCTCACCATCTGTGAGAGAATAAAATAACACAAGTTTAGTACTCCAATCAACAAATTCGCACGATAAGAATTTCAAGAATATGGAAAGTTACCTAAAGTTTCTACAGCCTATCGAGGATAAATACAGACGTATCCGTACCTATCCACGAGACACTACAAAACCTGCTCATGACTCATGAGACCTATGTAACCAAGGCTCTGATACCAATTTGTCACGACCTTAAACCCGGACCCGGTCGTCATGGTGCCACTCGTGAAAACAAGACCAGCCGACACACTTCCAATTCACTTAAAGCAATTTAAAATAATAAATACTAAGTCTTTAATGGAAATAAATCCCAAAATATCGGTGAGCAGTATAATTTGTGAAATAAAAACAAAACCAAAACAGCCGGACATTAGGGTGTCACCAGTCATGAGCATCTAAAACAATACTACAAGTTTGACAGTCTACTCCACTACTACATAACTGAATCAGAAAGGAAATAAAATAGAGGGAGATTGCACTGGTCTGCGAATCGCAGGGCAGCTACCTAGTAAATCCACGGACGTCTGCTGGACAACTCTCAACCCTCGCTAGCAGGACCTGTAGCACCTGAATCTGCACATACAGAGGTGCAGGGAGTAAAGTGAGTACTCCAACTCAGTGAGTAATAACAATAAATGAACACTGAGTGGTATAAAATCACGTTAAACACAACATTAAGCTATAAGAGGCAGAACAAAATCAGTAAACATAATTAAACAGTGAAATCTTGTAAAACACCTTTTAAGCAGTCAAACAATAAATAGAAACAACAACTAGAAATGGTAAACACATAAGAACTGCCCCTCGGACAAGGTAACAACAGAATCGGCCCCTCGGGCTATACTTCATATCTCAATGGGTACCCGATCTCACTGGTGGTGTACAGACTCCGATAGAATCCCCTTACATCCCAAGCACAATATCAAGTCATCTCGTGGCATCATAAACAGGCTCTCAGCCTCATATCAATCACAAGCCACCTCGTGGCGCACAATCTCAGGCCCTCGGCCTCATTATCATAATTAGTATATCACTGCTGCGCGTGCAGCCAGATCCTAAAATATTCTCACAACACAAGCCTTAGGCCTTACTCAGTCAGAATCTCATAAGCCCCTCGGGAAACAGTAAAAAATGAAGCTCAGCTCAAAATATCTTTAAAAATATAATTTAAGGTGCTTAAAACAGAATAACATAGCTGAGTTTTGAAAACAGTAAAAATATGGCATGACTGAGCACAAGTATGAAATTAAACAGTGAGGAAAATATCAGTAAAAAATCCCCAAGGGTCCAAACGGTTGGCACGAAGCCCAAGTATGGCATTTAGCCCAAAACATGACATTATCAAACAATTTATGACCAAATACGCAGTAAAACAGTCATTCGGGATGGACTAAGTCAAAATGCCCAATGGTGCATGACCCTACACTCATCATCTAGCATGTGTGTCACCTCAACATAGCCGAACGATGTGTAATCCGGGGTTTCATACCCTCAGGACAGCACTTAAAATCATTACTCACCTCAATCTAGCTCGCCATGCCTTTTCCCCTCGAATCAGCCTCCGGATGCTCTGAATCTACCAAAATCAGAACGTAACCATTAAATTATGCTAAAAGTATGAAGCTCACTCGAAAATAATCGAAAAACATCGCAAATCCCAAAATTAGCAAAACCCTACCGCCGGGCCCACATCTCGAAATTCGATAAAACTCACATCATTAGATTCCCTATCCCCCACAAGTTCATACATATCAAAAGTTTTAAAATCCGACTACAACTTGTCTTTCAAATCCTCAATCAAAGGCCTAGGTTTTTAAGCCCTAGGTTCTCAAATTTTACACATAATTACAGCTCTAATCCGTGAATTAATGCCATAGAAACGAGTTTTTAGGTCCAAAATCCAAATTTTACACATAATTCCCCTTGAATTCTCTCTTCAAAATCGCCCAAAGCTCCAAAATTCATGTTTAAAAGTAGTGAAACCCTCTGAAAATTGCGAACAAGGAAATATAAACATTCTGACCTAGGCTTTTCGCACCTACGGTCCAGATGTCGCACTAGCGTGACCGCTTCTGCAGTCCTAATCGTTGCACCTGCAGTTTCCACCTAAGCGGCCAAAACCTCATCTACGATCTACTGCCTGCACATGCGCTATCGCAGGTGCGCTCCCCTTACCGCTTCTATGGTTCCAGCTGATCAAGCCTTTGGCCGCATCTGCGACCCCATTTTTGCTTCTGCGAGACCGCACGTGCGATCAGCTAGCTGCAGGTATGGTTATGAAAGCAATTCCAACACTTCAGCTGCCAAACCAACTTCCAAACTTCCCGTCAACCATCCGAAATCACCCCGAGGCCCCCCAGGACCTCAACTAAAAGCACAAACACATCATATACAACCATTAAAACTTATATCAACCTTCAAAACACCTCAAACAACACCAAAACACATCGAATTCAAGCCTAAGGTTCTAAAATCTTCTGAATTCTTCTTTTGATAAAAACGTATACCAAACCATGTCTGGATGACCTGAAATTTTGCACACACATCTCAAATAACATAAAAAGCTACTTCAACTTTCGAAATTCCATTCTGACCCCTATATCAAAATCTCACCTATCAACCGGAAAACGCCAAAAACTCAATTTCGCCAATTCAAGCCTAAATCTACTCTGAACCTCCAAAACACATTCCGATCGCACTCCTAAGTACCAAATCATCTTCCGAAGCTATCTGAACCATCGGAACTCACATCCAAGCCCTCTAACACATGAGTCAACATCCGGTTGGCTTTTCCAACTTAAGCTTTCTTAAAAGAGACAGTGTCTCAAACCTTCTCAAAACCTTTACGAACCCAAGCCGACCAAACCAATCACCTATAGAACTGATAAACAAAGAAAATAAAAGCAGAAATGGGGGAGGTGCATTGATAGATGCCAAGGAATCACCATTGTTCTTGAATGTACGAAGGTAAGCCGCCATAAACTGATTTCCTTTTTTCTCTCTTTCACTATCATGTTCCGGCCGGGTTGTCACATCCTCCCCCTCTTAAACAAACATTTGTCCTTGAATGAGTCAAGAAACATACCTGAAGCCTCAAATAGGTAAGGATATCTGCTCCGCATATCCCGCTCGGTCTCCCAGGTAGCCTTCTCCATGGGCCGACCTCTCCATTGCACTTTCACTGAAGCTGTATCATTTGATCTGAACTTTCGAACCTGATGCTCCAAAATAGCTACTTGATCTACATTGTAGATTAAATCACCCTCCAACTAGACCGTGCTAAAATCCAGAACATGAGACGGATCTCTAATATACTTTTGGAGCATAGAAACATGAAATACTAGGTGCACACTCGACAAGCTGGGTGGCAAAGCAAGATCATAAGCAACCTCCCCAATCCTCCGAAGTACCTCAAAAGGCCCAATGAACTGCGGACTCAATTTAACCTTCTTTCCAAACCTCATAACGCCCTTCATGGGTGAAACCTTCAACAAAACTTTCTAACGAACCATGTAGGACACATCACGAGCCTTACTGTCAGCATAGCTCTTTTGTCTCGACTGCGTTGTACGAAACCTCTCCAGAATCACCTTTACCTTGTCTAAAGCATCCTGCACCAAATTTGTACTCAATAGCCTGGTCTCGCCCGGCTCAAACCAACCAACTAGAGATCTACACCGCCTCTCATACAAAGCCTCATATGGAGCCATCTGAATACTCGACTGGTAACTTTTGTTATAAGTAAACTCTGCGAGCGGTAGAAACGGATGCCATGACCCTCCAAAATCAATGACACAAGTGCGTAACATGTCTGCCAGTATATGAATAGTATGCTCGGGCTGCCCGTCCATCTGAGGGTAAAAATTGTACTCAACTCAACCTGAGTACCCAAGTCTCATTGTACAAACCTCCAAAACTACGAAGTAAATTGAGTGCCCTGATTTGAAATCATGGGAACTTGGACACCATGCAAACGAACGATCTCCCGGATATATATCTCTACCAGCCACTCTGAAGAATAAGTAGTAAATATAGGAATGAAGTACGCGGACTTGGTCAGCCGATCCATAATCACCCAAATAGCATCGAACTTCTTCAAAGTCCGTGGAAGTCCAACTACAAAGTCCATAGTAATCCGCTCCCACTTCCACTCTGGAATATCCATCCGCTGAAGCAAGCCACCTGGTCTCTGATGCTCATACTTCACCTGCTAGCAATTGAGACACTGAGCTACAAACCCCACAATATCTTTCATCATTCTCCTCCACCAATAATTTTTTCTCAGATCCGGGTACATCTTCGCAACACCCTGGTGAATGAAATATTACGATCTATGGGCCTCCTCCAGAATTAACCCCTGAAGCCCATCTACATTAGGCATACAAATCCGGCCCTGCATCCTCAATACCCCTATCATCTCCGATAGTCTCATCTCTGGCATTATCACGCTGAACTTTGTCCATAAGGACAAGCGAATAAGGATCATTATACAGGCGCTCTCTGATGCCCTCATATAAGGAAGACCGAGAAACCACACAATCCAATACCCTTGTAAGCTCCGAAATATCCAACCTCACGAACCGATTGGCCAAAGCCTAAAAATCAACTACAAGAGGTCTCTCCCTAACTGGAATATACGCCAAACTCCCCATACTCCCTGCTTTTTGGCTCAAAGCGTCGGCAGCCACATTGGCCTTCCCCGGGTGATAAAAGATAGTAATGTCAATATCCTTAAGCAACTCCATCCACTTTCGCTGCCTCAAATTGAGATCCTTCTGCTTGAACAAGTGCTAGAGGCTATGATGATCAGTATACACCTCACAAGACACACCATACAAATAATGCCTCCAAATCTTCAACGTGTGCACAATGGCAGCCAACTCCAAATCATGAATAGGGTAGTTATTCTCATGAGGCTTCAACTGACGAGAAGCATACGTAATAACTCTACTTCCTACATCAGAACACTCCCAATACCAACTCTCGAAGCATCACAATATAGGATTTAAGAACCTGAAGTTGATGGCAATACTAATACTGGTGTTGTGGTCAAGGCAGTCTTGATCTTCTGAAAGCTCTCCTCATGCTCATTAGACTACTGAAATGAAACACCCTTCTAAGTCAACTTGGTCAAGGGCGATGCAATAGAAGAAAATCCCTGAACAAACCGGCGATAATAACCTGCCAAACCAAGAAAGCTGTGAATCTCTATAGTTAAGGACGGTCTGGGACAACTCTAAACCGCCTTTATCTTCTTCAGGTCCACCTGAATACCGTCGTTGGATACCACGTGCCCCAAGAAAGCCACTGAACTTAGCCAGAACTCATATTTAGAGAACTTTGCATAATGCTTCTCCTCTCTGAATCTCTACAACACCACTCTCAAATGCTTCGCGTGCTCCTCCTAACTACGCAAGTACACCAGAATATCATCAATGAAGACTATGACAAAAAAGTCAAGATATGGACGGAACACGCTGTTCATCAAATGCATGAACGCTGCTGGGGCATTGGTCAACTTGAAAGACATCACCAAGAACTCATAATGCAATAGACAAAAATCCCTGAACAAACCGGCGATAATAACCTACCAAACCAAGAAAGCTGCGAATCTCTATAGCTGAGGATGGTCTGGGACAACTCTGAACCATCTCTATCTTCTTCAGGCCCACATGAATACCCTCCCTGGACACCACGTGCCCCAAGAAAGCCACTGAACTGATCCAGAACTCATATTTAGAGAACTTTACATAAAGCTTATCCTCTCTCAATCTCTACAACACCACTCTCAAATGCTCTGCGTGCTCCTCCTAACTGCGCGAGTACACCAGAATATCATCAATAAAGATGATGACAAATGAGTCAAGATACGGCCAGAACACACTGTTCATCAAATGCATGAACGTTACTGGGGCATTGGTCAGCCCGAAAGACATCACCAAGAACTCATAATGACCATATCGGGTCCTGAAAGCTGTCTTAAAAATGTCTGAGTCCCTGATCTTCAACTGGTGATAACCCGAACGACGATCAATCTTGGAGAACACTCTCGCTCCCTAAAGCTGGTCGAATAAATCATCGATACGAGGCAAAAGATACTTGTTCTTAATTGTTACTTTGTTCAACTGCATGTAATCAATGCACATCCTCATCGTGCCATCCTTCTTCTTCACAAAAAGAATCGGTGCACCCCAAGATGACACACTAGGCCGAATGAACCCCTTATCCAGGAGTTCCTGAAGTTGCTCCTTTAACACCTTCAACTCTATTGGTGTCATACGATACGGTGGAACAGAAATGGGCTGCGTGCCCGGCACCATATCAATACCAAAATAAATATCCCTATCTGGTGGCATGCCCGGCAGGTCTGCAGGAAATACATCGGGAAAATCCCTCACAACTGGAACAGAATCAATACGGGGAGTCTCTGCACCGACATCCCTCATAAAGGATACGTATGAAAACAACCTTTCCCAACCATATGCTGGGCCTTCAAGAAAGAAATCGCTCTGCTGGGAACATAATCAGTCGAACCTCGCCACTCAATCCGTGGCACACCAGGCATAGCCAAAGTCACTGTCTTGTCATGACAGCCTAGGATAACCCGGCACAGAGATAACCAGTCCATGCCCAGAATAACATCGAAGTCCACCATACATAACAACAATAAATCCACTCGCGTCTCCAGACCCCCAATAGACACAACACACGGCCGGTATATGCGTTCTACCACAACAATATCGCCCACCAACGTAGAGACATGAATAGAAGAAACAAGGGACTCGTAAGGCATATACAGATAATGGGCAAAATAATACGACACATAAGAGAAAGTAGAACCAGGGTCAAATAACACAGAAGCATCCCTGCGGCAGACTGAGATAATACCTGTAATCACCGCATCTAAAGCAATCGTATCAAGCCTAGCTAGAAGTGCATAGAAGCGGGCCTGACCACCACCGGATCGATCTCCCCCTCTGGGGCGACCCCTAGATAACTGTCCTCCACCCCTAGCTAGCTGGGTGGATGGTGAAGTGACTGGGGCTAAAGCTGATGGCTGACCCATCTGCTGAGATGAACCCCCAAGATGACGAGGACACTGCCTCCACATGTGACCCATCTCTCCACACTCATGGAAACTCCATAGTGCTGGAGACGGGGACTGATGGGAACCCCTAGCACCGGAATGACTAGCAGATGCACCTGGCATAGAAGAATCCTGAACTCATGGAGAACGGGACAAACCCTAGGCTGGAAGTGCACTAAGTAAAGAATGACCATGTTGAGAACCGTGAAAACTATGGCCTAATGATGCACCATGATAACATAGGCAAGCTGACTGAGCATATCTGAACTGATGGCCTCTGTCGTCCTGAAACTGGCCCCTTGAAAGAGCGCCCCCAAAACTACCATGACCACGAGACCTCTTGGCCTCCCTCTTCTTGCTCTCTTAGGGATGAACTGACTCAATATCACGAGCAATATCCAAAACCTCCTCGAACATAACACCTGACACTCTCTCCCTGGTCATGAGAACCCGAAGCTGGTAGGTGAGGCCATCAACAATCCTCTCTCTCTCTCCATAGCAACCAGCCAAATAGCATGTCGGGCTAACTCCGAGAACCTTATCTCGTACTGACTAACAGTCATATCCCCATGTCCTAACTACTCAAACTGCCTGCGCAGCTCCTCCCTACGGAACTGTGGGATGTACTTCTCCAAAAATAGAGTGGAGAACTGCTACCAAGTCAGAGGTGCCGAACCAACAGGCCTATGCCTCCCACCAAGTGAAGGCAGCTCCGGTAAACTAAAAGGTCATGAATGCGACCCCGCTAAGAGACCTGCAGTGCGAAGAATCCTCTAAAATCTGTCTAAGAAACCCTAGCGTCCTCGCCCTCTACACTACTGAAAGTAGGAGGCTGGAGTCTGCCAAACCTCTTTAATCTACGATGCTCGTCTTCTAGCATAACTGGAGCTACATAACCTTGAGTAGCTGCCACCGGCTGGGCTAGTGGTGCCTCCGGTGTCTGCACTTCCCGAACCACCAGATCGGGTGTGCGTGCGGCGGGAGTCTATGAGCCTCCCCTTGCCTGAGAAGTGGCTGCGGTAGTAGAAACCGTGACCACCTGAGCAAGACTCATACATACTGTCAATATCTGGGTGAAAGTCTCTTGAAGACCCGGAATCACAATGGGCACTGCTGGTGCTGCTGGAGCATCCACAACTAGGACCTTCTCCTGAATTGGGGTGACTGGTGGATCTGCATGTGTGGCCCCAGCTGCTGTGTGGGATGTACCACTACCCCTACCTCAGCCTCGACCGCGTCATCAGCCTCTACTGGCTCCAGCTGGTCGTACTGGTGGTCGTCCATCCTGATCGATAGCGCGTGTCCTCACCATCTGTGAGAGAATAGAATAACAGAAGTTTAGTACTCGGATCAACAAATTCGCACGACAAGAATTTTATAGCCTCTCGAGGATAAATATAGACGTCTCCGTAACGGTCCGCGAGAATATACTAAACCTGCTCATGATTCGTGAGACCTATGTAACCTAGGCTCTGATACTAACTTGTCACGACCCTAAACCCAGACCCAGTCATGATGATGCCTCTCGTGAAGACAAGGCCAGCTGACACGCTTCCAATTCACTTAAAGTAATTTAAAATAGTAAATACTAAGTCTTTAACAGAAATAAATCCAAAAATATCAGTGAGCAGTATAATTTATGGAATAAAAACAAAACCAACATAGCCCGACATCGGAGTGTCACAGGTGATGAGCATCTAAAATAATACTCTAAGTCTGACAGTCTACTCCACTACTACATAACTGAAGCAGAAAGGAAATAAGATAGAGGGAGATTTCATTGGGCAGTCAATCGCCAGGCAGCTACCTAGTAAATCTCCGGAAATCTGGTGGATAGCTCTCAACCCTCGCTAGCAGGACCTGTAGCGCCCGAATCTGCACACAGGGGTGCAGGGAGTAAAGTGAGTACTCCAACTTAGTAAGTAATAACAATAAATGAAGAATGAGTGGTATAAAATCACATTAAACATAACATTAAGCGATAAGAGGCAGAACAAAATCAATAATCATAATTAAACAGTGAAATCTCGTAAAACACATAAGAACTACCCCTCGGGCAACGTAACAATAGAATCGGCCCCTCGGACAAAATCACATAACAATACCAGCCCCTCGGTCTATATCTCATTTCTCAATAGGTACCCGCGCTCACTGGGGTGTACAGACTTCGGGAGGGGCCCCTTACAGTCCAAACGCAATATCAAGCCATCTCGTTGCATCATAAACAGGCTCTCAACCTCATATCAATCACAAGCCACCTCGTGTCACACAATCTCAAGCCCTCGATCCCATTATCATAATCAGTATATCACTGTTGCGGCGTGCAGCTTGACCCAAAAATACCCTCATAACACAGGCCCTCGGACTTACTCAGTCAGAATCTCATAAGCCCCTCGGGCAACAGTAAAACATGAATCTCAACTCAAAATATGT
Source organism: Nicotiana glauca (assembly GCA_026770625.1). NCBI lineage: Eukaryota > Viridiplantae > Streptophyta > Magnoliopsida > Solanales > Solanaceae > Nicotiana > Nicotiana glauca. The sequence continues at coordinate 128,242 of MU741686.1, forward strand.
TTAAAAATGTCATTTAAGGTGTTTAAAACAGAATAACATAGTTGAGTTTTGAAAACAGTAAAAATATGGCATGACTGAAAACAAGTATGAAATCAAACAGTGAGGAAAATATCAGTAAGATCCCCTAAGGGTCCAAACAGTTGGCACGAAGCCCAAGTATGGCATTTAGCCCAAAACATGACAATATCAAACAATTTGCTACGAAATGCGCATTAAAACAGTCATTTGGGATGGACTAAGTCACAATCCCCAATGGTGCACGACCCAACGCTCGTCATATAGCATGTGCGTCACCTCAACATAGTCGAACGATGTGTAATCCGAGGTTTCATACACTCAGGACAGCATTTAAAATCATTACTCACCTCAATCTAGCTCGCAATGCCTTTGCCCCTCGAATCGTCCTCCGGATGCTCTGAATCTACCAAAATCAGAACGTAACCATTAAATTATGCTAAAGAGATGAAGCCCACTCGAAAATAATTGAATGCAAACCCTGAAATTACCAAAACCTAACCCCCGGTCCCACATCTCGAAATTTGATAAAATTCACATCATAAGATTCCCTATCTCCCCACGAGATGATACATATCAAAAGTTCCAAAATCCGACCACAAATGGTCTTTCAAATCCTCAATCAAAGGTCTAGATTTATAAGCCCTAGTTTCTCAAATTTTACACATAATTACAGCTCTAATCCGCGAATTAATACCATAGAAACGAGTTTTTAGGTCCAAAATCCTTACCTCAATGAGTTCCCCTTGAATTCTCTCTTCAAAATCGCCCAAAGCTCCAACATTCGTGTTTAAAAGTAGTGAAACCCTCTAAAAATTTTCAACGAGGAAATATAAACATTCTGACCTAGGACTTTCGCATCTGAGGTCCAGATGTCGCACCTGCATGACCGCTTTTGCAATCCCAATTGTCGCACCTGCGGTTTCCAACTAAGCGGCCAAAACCTCATCTGCGATCTACTTCCCACACCTGTGCTATCACAGGTGCGCTCCCTTACCGCTTTTACGGCTCCAGCTGATCAAACCTTTGGCTACATCTGCGACCCCATTTTCGCTTCTGCGATACCGCACGTGCGATCAGCTAGCTGCAGGTATGGTTATGACAGTAATTCCAACACTTTAGCTGCCAAACCGACTTCCGAACTTTCCGTCAACCATCCTAAATCACCCCGACCCTCCCGGGACCTCAACCAAAAGCACAAACACATCATATACAACTATTCAAACTTATACCAACCTTCAAAACACCTCAAATAAAACCAAAACCACCAAAACACATCGAATTCAAGCCTAAGGTTCTAAAATCTTCCGAATTCCGCTTTTGATCAAAAAGTATAGCAAACCACGTCCGAATGACCTAAAATTTTGCACACAAATCCCAAATGACATAACAAAGCTACTGCAACTTCCGGAATTCTATTCCGGCCCCTATATCAAAATCTCACCTATCAATCGAAAAATGCAAAAAACTAAATTTCGCCAATTCAAGCCTAAATCTACTCCGAACCTCCAAAACACATTCTAATTGCGCTTCTAAGTCCCAAATCATCTCCCGAAGCTATCCAAACCATCGGAACTCACATTCGATCCCTCTAACACATGAGTCAACATTCGGTTGACTTTTCCAACTTAAGCTTTCTTAAAAGAGACTAAGTGTCTCAAACCTTTTCAAAACCTTTTCGAACCTGAGCCAACCAACCCAATCACCTATAGAACCGATAAACAAAGCAAATAGAAGCAGAAATGGGAGAAACGGAGCGGCAACTCATGAGACGACCGGCTGGGTCATCACAATATACTCAAGCACTCACTATAATCTAATTTATAATAATTTCTAACCCCGATTGAAAAAGACGATGTGGGCCCGAATTCGAAAATTTTCGAAGATTAAATTTAGCAATAACCCCATGAACTCAAATACATAATTTATTTCCAACTTCATGGCCAAATTGTTGGTCAAAATCCAAAAAGGGCAATTTCTAGGTTTTTCTTCAAAATCCCAAATTTTCTACAATTCTTCATGTCTAAATCTATATATAAACCTTGTATTTAACTCAAAACTAGTAGTAATCGCATACCTCTTGATGGTGATTGAACCCCTCTCAAAATTCAATCAAAAATCGCCTAAGACCAAGTGGGAAATGAGGGAAATGGGCTAAGGCTAGGAATAAAAAGCCCTTGGCTCAGACGCAGATGTCCCATTTGCGACATTTTCCTCGTAAATGTGATGGTCGCATTTGCGACAAAAGCATCACAAATGCAAAGCCCAACTGTCCCTGGTCAAGTCGCATTTGCAACCAAGATCTTCACAATTGCGAAGAGGGCAGAATCGCAAAAGAGATCGTTTTCCTTGCAAATGCAATATTTCCCCTCAGCCCCCAAGTTCGCAAATGAAACCTTCCTCGCAAATGTGATAGTCGTATTTGCAACCAATACCTCACAAATGTGATCATACCAGAACCAGAAATTCCAACTAATTCACAAAACACACTGTAGCTACTCCGAAACTCACCTGAGCTCCCGGGGCTCCAAACCAAACACACACACAAGTCTAAAAACATAGCATGAACTTGCTCGAGGCCTTAAATCACATCAAACAATGTAGAATGCATTAATTGCACCCCAATTCAAGATTAATGAACTTTAGAACTTCAAACTTCTACATTTGATGCCGAAACCTATGAAATCACGCCCGATTGACCTCAAATATTGCACATAAGTCACATTCGACATTACAGGCCTACTACAACTTCTGGAATCAAAATTCGAACCCATATCAAAAAGTCCACTTTTGGTCAAACTTCACAAAAACCTTCAAATTTCTAAATTTTTCCAAACAACTCCAAAATGACCTAGGGACTCCAAAATCCACTTCCGGACGTGACCCCAATACCGGAATCACCATACGGAGCTATTCCCAGACTCTAAATCCCAAATGGACATCGATAACATAAAAATACACTTCCACCCCAAATTTATGAAATTCTTCCAAAATGCTAACTTCCACAATAGGTGTCGAAACACTCCCATGGCATCCAAAACCTGATCCAAACATACGCCCAAGTTCGAAATTATCATAAGAATCTGCTGGAACCTTCAAATCCCGATTCTGAAGTCTTCTGCTCAAAACTCCAACCTTAGCCAACTCTTCCAACTTAAAGCTTTCGAACTGAGAATTTTCAATCCAAATCAACTCCCAACTTTCCGAAAGTCAATTCCAACCACGCGTACGAGTCATAATACCTGAAGTGAAGCTGCTCATGGCCTCAAATTGCTGAACAACACGCTAGAGCTCAAAACAATCGATTGAGTCGTTACATTCTCTCCCACTTAAACATATGTTCGTCCTCAAAAATTCTAAGATCATGCTCTGGAGTTGTCTGAAATCATTGTTTAACACCCCGTGCACCTGCCCATGCTATCACAACTTAGTGGAGCACACAAGCTCAAGCCAGTCTGAAGATTCTCTCTTTTACTTAGCCAAATAAGCCTTAAAGCCCAATTCCAACATCCGAAATTCTCTGTCAGGCCTGTTTCCATCATACGAACACCATATCAATCTCTATGTGATGCACAAATACATGATTGTATACCTTTGTTGAATCCAAACTATGCACTGCATAACTTACATGACCATAATAATATCCTCTGATAATAATAGTCGAAATTTCATGAATTCAATACTCACAATGCACCTCATGACACATATAAGTCTTTTTTCAACTCTGGCAATAACGCCACGACAGAAGAGATGTGTTGAAATTCATAATCAACAGCCAAGACAACAAATTATGGAATCTCTCCTCTTGACTAGAATCATCACCCCATTATGAACCAAATAATGGTATTTTATCTTTAATATGCTTCATATAATCCAATCGCATTGATCCCAGATCCAATAATCTCATCTCACCCAGTACGAGCTGCTCAGGCAATAAGCCGTTTCAGACACGACCAAAAGCTTGATATGATGCCACATCTACCAACAAGCTACCAACTCAAATGTGATACATAAGGCAAACAAACTATGGAAAGGACTACTCAACCCGCGTAACTAATTAGACGACAAAAAGGTGTTATGAACCTTTCTCAAAAAATGGGAAGCAAAACACACAAGAATAGATATAGGGGACTATACTCAATATCACCATATTGCGGCGTGCAACCCGATCCACACAACTTATCAAATATCGGCCACAAGTACGCCAAGTGCATAATACCATTCCTAGGGAGACAGATAGCTTCATACGCTACAAAACTCAAGCACAACTAAGGTGCGATATATGATCTGAATCTCGACAGCCATCATGCTCACATAACACCATCGCTACATGTAACCTCAACACATATGAAATTTATCAAGCCGTTTCACAACTCACACGACACAATATAGTATTACATGAAATAGCCGACGATGAAACAACATCCAACGTATGAATACTCCTCCGTAAGGAGCATTATGCTGAAATGAATATATCCGGCCTAATATAGAGCCCACATTCACATTTAGATCCATCCACAGACCTCAAGCCAATTATGATCGTACCGCACTAGGCTAGTAACCTTTCAAGGATCCACAATAACCCTTCTTCCCATGACCTTCTGCATCAGGTAACAAGTTTGCACGTTCATACTACTGCCCGCACTAATGTTGTAAGGCAAATCAAAAATTCGAAATCAGTACTCAAAGCCACTTATACTTGACACTAATCTCAGGTGATGCTAAAGACAATACCAGCTTACTCTAACCATCTGAATTATTTCCCGTTCATCCGAGCTCTTGACATTCTTGTCGATACCAAACTGCAACCTTCATCCTAAACTTTCGATTCCCATGTCATTAACTACACTTAATCATGTCAATGCCCAAGAGTACAAGAGTTTCATCTTAACTCCTAAACCGCAAATAGGGTAAACACTTCATCATATAGAAACCTTTTTACTTAACTCATTTCAAAAGAACCATTGCAACATGTGACTGAATTCTCATATCCACTGAAAATACGAACCTCAAGTAGTGGTCTAAACCACCATAACTCTTCAAGGATCCATCTGCGCATAACAAGCCATAATACTTGAAATCCTCCAAATAAAATCAATTACGGCGACCGTCAAACCTTACACGTACCGTCACAAATCATATGAGTAACTCAATATGCTAAAAGAGCTGATCATTGCAATCATTATGCCGCTTCACCTATTGCCAACCGATCTAACTTCTTCTAATTTACCCAGCATTTGTCTTAGGAATAATAATAGCTCCATTCAAAACATAACGAACTCATTCCACGCTCGTCCTGAGTGACCCCATTTCATGAGAAAACATTGCCTTAAAACCCACAAACCATTTCATACCCTCTTTGTGCTCACATTCGCGTCTTTAACCGGTACACTCATTCTGATAATTCTTCTATGAATCCAAAGTTATTTTCTCCCATTCCCCTCATACTAAATGTAGATCGGAGATAACGCAGAACACTCCAAGCTCATTTATCATAATCCGCTGGAAAAGCTCGATACTCAACCATACTATGGACTCAAAATCCTAGGGCATCACATTTTAACCTTTGAGTCCACTAAGACCGTTGTTGAGAGTCGCCCACTCTGACTTGGTACCAAATATAATCAACTCCAAGGCTCTGCTAGCGCATGAACACTCTCTCAAAGAAGCACCCAACTGAATCACCTTTTCTTGTAAATCACCTCCACACAAAGCATAAATCCTGAGTGTTCCCAAATCCTGAACATGAATCAATAAGGCCAATTATAGAACACATCCCTTAGATCCTTTGCTCAAATTATCTATCACGACCCAAAATCCGTTCAAGGCTGTAATGGCACCGGATACCATTGTCAGGCAAGCCAATACTAAATAGTTAATTGAATTCTCGTTTTAATACTTTCGAAGACATAAAATTTCATTCAGTTTAATTAGTAAAAGATGAATTTTATAAAATAATTAATAATGGTTTCACAATTTCAATACCGAATATCCCTCAATCATCCTAGAACTCGGTGTCACCAGTGCATGAGCATTTACTAGGAGCTAAAATAAAATAAAATACGACATCTGTCCAGAATACAAATTTGGACAAGAAAGAAAAAAATACGAACGCTCTGAAGGAGACTTTGCTAACTACGATAACGTGGAATGCTGCTCACCTAATTCCCCACATCAACCACGCTGTTGTACCCACAAGGCCACTGAACATACATGTGCTTGTACAACAAAATATAGAGCAAGTGTAGTATGAGTATGAAAATAACGCGTACCCGGTAAGTATCCAGTCTAACCTTGAAGAAGTAGTGATGAGGGGTCGACTTCGACACTTACTAGTGGTCCAACAATATAATAATATGAAGTTCTAAGAAAAAATAATATGTAGAGATAACAATAAAACTCAAAATAAGAAATAACAGAAAAATGCTTCACCACATTCAAGAACCCAAATTACTTCCTTCATTTAAACAATTCATCTCTCAAACAACAAAGTTATGCCGACTATGAAAAAGTGGGCTTTTAGTTCTATTATCACACACAAAACTCCACCGAGGAAGTTTGGCCCGATCCAACATAATATAAAATGTGCATTTCCAAGGGTCGGATGGCTGGAACCATAGATAGAATTACTCTATTGGCGAAACATACACGCGACGCGGCCAAATATAGAAAGAATTACCCCGCTCGGGAAACATACATGCGACGCGGCCAAATATGAAATTTATCACAATAATAAGACTTTCTTGATTTTTTTCAAAATAAATACAATTCAACTTGAAGCTTTTAAATCCTTAAAAATCCTCAACTTAGTTCCATTTGATACAATTAAAAAATATAATCAAATAATGGTGTCCACATAACATGGTGTAAATCCTAAAACTACTAGGACATAAACGGGGATAGTACTACGTACGGACTCTCGTCACCCCGTGCGCACGTAGCCCCCATAAATAGAAGCATATATTATTTTAGTTCACCTATGGGGTTAATTCACTCTTACAAGGTTAGAAAGGAGACTTACCTCGCTCCGAAGTTCCATAACCAGCTCCAACGCCACTCGAACTCCTCAAACCGATATCCAATGCTCCAAAACTAGTCAATAATTGTGAAAACTCATAAATATGTTGCTCATTATAATCTAATTTATAACAATTTCTAACCCCGATTGAATAGTCGATAAAATCACCCTCAGGCTCCACGTGCCCGAATTTCGAAAGTATTTTGAAGATAAACTTTACCCATAACTCCACGAACTCAAATGTATAATTTATTCAAGTTTCTTGTCCAAAATTATGGTCAAAATCCAAAAATACAAAATTCTAGGTTTTTCTACCAAATACTAATTCCGTGTTCAAATCCATATATAATCATGTATTTAACTCAAAAATATGAAGAAAGCACTTACCCCATCATGGTTGATGAATATGGCACTCCAAAAGCACTCCAAAATCGGCTCCCATGGGCGAAATGAAGTAAGATAGAGCCAAACCCTCGTTTTAAAGAAGACATTGCCCAGCCCTGACTTTTGCACCTGCAGTCACTTGACCACTTCTGCAATTCCACAGGTGCACCCTAACTACTGCTTCTTCGGTCCTCCTTCAGGTCCTTCAATCCCCGCACCTGCGTCCAAGTAGCGCTTCTGCGCCTTCTCTTCTGCAGCTCTTCACGCGCAGGTGCGATCCCTCTTCTGCGGTCCATGCCTCCCCCAACAAAAATCGATTTTTGCAAATCCTTTCCTGCATCTACAGGATCTCACTTGCGGTCCTCTTCACGCAAGTGTGATTACACCAGATGCCTAGCTGCTTCAATTCTTCCTCTAAATCCCGATTCGATCCGTTAACATCTCGGAATCCACCCGAGGCCTCCGGACCCGTCCAATCATACCAACCCATTTCAAAATATCTTACCAACTTAGTCGAGCCTTCGAATCCCATCAAACAACATCGAAATCTGGAATCGCAACACAAATCAAGCTTAATGAACTTTAGAACTTTAAACTTCTACATCTGAAGCCAAAACCTATCGAATCACGTCCGATAGACCTCAAATTTTGCACACATGTCATATTTGATATTACTACCAATTCAAACTTCCGTAATCAGAATCCAATCCCGATATAAAATGGTCCACTTCCGGTCAAACTTCTCAAAAACCTTCAAATTCATAACTTCTGCCAATGCCCCCAAAATGACCTACGGACCTCCGAATCCGCTTCTGGACGCGCTCCCAATACCTGAATCACCATACGGATATATTCCCAGACTCTGAATCCCAAATTGACATCGATAACATTAAAATGCACTTCAACCCAAATTTATGAAATTCTTCTAAAATGCTAACTTCCACAATAGGCACCAAAACGCTCCCGGGTCATCCAAAACCCGGTCCGGACATACGTCCTAGTCCAAAATCATCATACCAACCTGTTGGAACCTTCAAATCCTGATTCTGAGGTCATTTACTCAACAATCCAACCTTACTCAATTCTTCCATTTTAAAGCTTCTGAAATGAGGATTTTCTTTTAAAATCAACTCCGAGCTTCCAAAATACCAATTCTGACAATGTGTAAAAATAATAGTACCTTAAGTGAGGATACTCATGATGTTAAACTACTGAACAATATGCCATAGCTCAAAACGACCGTTCGGGTCGTTACATTGTCGTTGATTCCTTTTTCCTTAGTCATAATGACCCACTGATATGCCAATTACCAGAAACTTCACAAGTAGACAACCATATAATCCAATCGTAGGCGGTGGGGCTCTCCCACTTAGCTTGAAGCTGCCATTGTATAAACCTGGAACCCACACAGATTCCTTATCCCCTATTGACATGATCTTGCTCAATCAAATCGCAAAATTTCTCAAAATCTTTCTATTAAACCATTCATAAACACTCTAAATTACTAGCCACATGTACATATTCGACCTCCTACCGGATATCCAGGAAAATTCTTCGTAGAAGTTTCGTCAACACCACACGCCCGCTAACCTGCTCATAGGAGATAACCCACCTGTGGAAATTTCATGTTGATACCTTCCGATGTCACTGCACGGTATAAATCACTACGAAATCATAATCTCATCCTAAGACCATGCTCATTCACCAGTTGTACAAGTCCGTTCACTCCTCATGGACATCAACTAAAGGTGCGACAATACATTCCAATCCAAAGTCATGTTGTATCCTTCTTCATATCAAGCAACTTCTTTCTGTTGTATCCAATCTCCCACCATATAATAGTCAATATTTCAAATTAAGTCTATAGACCCAGTAATTGTCCACTATAAATCCCAAATCACTCTAAACTTTCCTCAAGGCATGTAATTATCCTGCCACTGAACCCATATGCTACTCTGCCACTCTCCCACTTTGGCTAACCTTCTTATTTAAGTAACTGTTCGACCTCTACATTTCATTCTTGATCTGATAGCGATTTTACCACCGCGAGACACCTCCCGCCATGTCCTTCCTCACTTTTCGCGGCCCAGTTGTTGCCTTAAGTCAAAATTCCATCTCTGATGCACTTGTGACAAATAGATCGTTACCAACTTTAACCTTTTCGAAGATCAACTTTCTCAAGCCATCCACACTAGGAATGCCAATTCGATTTTGAACCACTGCATACTGCGACCTATGACATCCGCTTCCCCGGCACCATTCACAATGCTCTGCCCTGAGGGTGATTTGAAGAAGACCATAATACCATCGAACTTAACACATTCGATCAAGGGCAACGATACCACATTACTAATGAAAATTCTGCCACGCTTCCGAGTCTCATCATTCTATCAACCCAAACCTAAACATCTATGGTCTGATTGCCTTTCCTCCGCCGGAAATAGACTATCAAATTTTCGAATCATGCACTGAGTAAACCTCATTTCAAGTCGTTCGCTACCCCGACACATAGACAAGCATCCAACCATCGCATCAATATTGTGTGATAATAACTTATGATCATCATAGCAACCTGCATATAGCCTTCAAGCTCCCAGAAGTACAAGTACTGCGCTGAAATGACAAAATATCCTTCTGCAAGGCGACGACAATAGCCCAACTAATTACACAGGGTGAAACATCCTGCACCACATCCGTAGTACCATTAGGATTCCTCAATTCCCAATTGATAGCAAGCATTTCACGTCGCATAAGATTGAATAGGAATAAATAAAGGCATAAGCCTCAGAGGAATTAAATCGCACGATGAGGAATCAAGAAGGGAAGTGATCCTAACAACCCTGTAGCCTCTCGAATATAAGTACAAACGTCTACGTACCGATCTCCAAGACTCTACTAGACTTGCTCATGACTCGTGAGACCTAAGTGAACCTAATGCTCTGATATCATGTTGTCATGACCCAAAAACCGTTAAAGGTCATGATACACCGAACACCACTGTCAGGCAAGAATACACTAAATAGTTAATTAGATTTTCATTTTAATATTTTTGAAATATAATCTTCCTTCAATTTGACTAGTAAAAGATGAACTTTATAGAATAAATAATTACCTTTTTTAATTTCTATACTAAATATCCCATAATCATCCCAGAAACCGGTGTCGCAAGTGCATGAGAATTTACTAGAAAATAAAATAAAAGACAACAACTGTCGAAAATACAAATTTGGACAAAAAAGAAAATACAAGCACTCTGAAGGAGACTCTGCTAGCTGCGGATCGTCTCATAAGATGTAGCTCACCTAAGTCCCTGTATCAACCACGCCGATGCGCCCACAAGGCCACCAGACATACATGTGCATGTACAATAAAATGTACAGCAGTCACAACCCCAAATACCTCGGTCGCGATGGCGCCTATATAATACTAGGTAAGCCAACCAAACATTTACCACAACAAAATCTTTTATAAAAATCATTTTTGTAGAATCAAATAAGTCTCAAATTCGTCATATGAAATAGATGAATATAACATAATATGCAGAAAAACGGTATAAAATACCAACACAACCCGACAAATACGGTGTCACTGGTCAAGAGCCTCTAAATACAACTCAAACGGACTGAATAATACATCATAAGTCTGAAATAACACAATACTAAGATGGGAAGGAGGAAAGCAGGGCTGCAAAGGCCGTGCAGCTACCTTGCGATCTCCAGAAATACTCTGAAAGTATTGGAAACTCTCACTCTGATGCACGACCACCTGGATCTGCACATAAAGTGCAGGGAGTAACGTGAGTACGCCAACTCAGTAAGTAACTAAAGTACATAAAGTCTGAGTGCAGTGACGAGCATTTAAAAATCATATATCAGGAAATCTCAACAGAAATATCAAGTCAAAATATGGAGTTCAATAATCAATTTAACTAGTAAAAACTCAAGTCTCAGTTATAAATCCTTTGAAACATTTATTTAACAATTTTAGTAGAGTCTCAGTAAATAAGAAGAGTGAAAGCAGAGAAAACGTCATAAACCCTTGGGCAAGATATCACTCATTAGTATAGCCCCTCGGGCAATCCTCTCAGTTACTCGTGACTCAGCTCTCATCACAAAGTATCCATACTCAGCACTCCGGCTCAATAAATATCTCATAGTATTAATAATAATAGTAATCCGCTTGTAGCCTGATCCAATATATATAGTCGACTGCGCTCACTGAGGGTGTACAGACTTCGGAGGGCATCCTACAGCCCAAGTGTCATATCCCTGCGGTGCGCAGCCCGATCCAATAGATATCCCTGCGGCGTGCAGCCCGATCCGTATAAGTATCGTCGTGACATGCAGCCCGATCCATAATGTATATATATAATATTGTTGTATCATATAGCCCGATCCATATTGTATATATAATCCTCACCATTAGGTCCTCAACCTCTCTCAGTCATTAACTCCACGGCCACTTGGGCATATCGATGAAAATCAAGGAACTCAGCCCAAACAGTTTTTATATATTAAGAAGTATAGTAATGAAACCGGTTTTAAAAATAAACAAGTAAAACATGACTGAAGATATGCTTTCAAATCAAATATAGTGAGGAAAATAGTAAAAATACCCCTAAGTGTCTAAACAGGTTGGCACAAGGCCCCAAACATGGCATACAGCCCAAGATATAGTATAAATCTCTAAATACGGAATATCATAAGATTTCAAGTCAAACACGCGGCTTAATAGCTGCTACGGGACGGACTAAGTCACAATCCTTACCGGTGCATGCCCACACGTTCGTCGCCTAGCATGTGCGTCACCTCAATTATCAGAACAATACGAAATACCGGGGTTTCATACCCTCAGGTCCAGATGTACAATCATTACTTACCTCAAACCGGATGACTACTACTCCGTGACGCCCTTGCCTCTCTACTCGGCCTCAATTCGCATCGAATCTACTCAAAATCAGAATCATAACATTAGAATATGCTAACGGAATAAAGCTCGTGCAAAGATAATCAAATTACAACACAAATCCTGAAATTGACCGAACCCGACCCCCGGGCCCATGTCTTGGAATCCGATAAAAATTACATCAATAAAATCCTTATCCTCCCACGAGTCCATACATACCAAAAATACCAAAATCCGACCACAAATGACTCTTCAAATTCCTAGATTAAGGTCTCCAATTTTCAAGCCCTAAACCCCCAAATCTTGCTACTAATTTCCATAGATTTCAAGCTTAATCAATCAAAAACCATCACAGAAACAAGTTTAGGGTCCAAAAACCTTACCTCCATGAAATCCCTCTTCAAAATGCTCCCTGAAGCTCAAACCACGTATGTGAAAATGGTGGAATAACCAAAACTTTTCAAATGAGGACTTATATACTTTATGGCACAGGGTTTTCACACCTATGGCCCATTTTCTGCACCTGCGGAGCCGCTTCTGCGGCCAAATGACTGCTTCTGCGGTTTCCACTTAAATCCTCAAAATTGCACCTGCGCATAAACTACCGCACTTGCGATCTCGCAGGTGCGACCCAACTTCCGCACCTGCGCCTTCAGCTCTTCTCACCCAATTCTGCATATGTGGCTAATAGTCTGCTTCTGCAATCCCGTACCTGCGGTCCTTAATCCGCAAGTACGGTTATGACAGAATTCAGCAGCTTCAGCTGCAAATTTCCAACTCCAAACTCCCCGTCAACCATCCGAAATCACCACGAGGCCCTCGAGACCTCAACCAAAAGCACGAACAAGTCATATACCACTATCCAAACTTATATCAATCTTCGACACACCTAAAACAACATCGAATCAACAACATAACATCGGATTCAAGCTTAAGGTTCCAAAAACATCCGAATTCCGCTTTTGATCAAAAAGTCTATCAAACCTCATCCGAATGACCTGAAATTTTGCACACACGTCAAAAATGACACAACGGACCTACTCTAACTTCCGGAACTCCATTCCCACCCTGATATCAAATTTTCCACTAACAACAGGAAAATGCCAAAATTCTACTTTTTCCAATTCAAGCCCAAAACTACCGTGAAGCTCCAAATTACATTCTGATCACACTCATAAGTCCCAAATTACCTCCCAAAGCTAACCGAATCATAAAAACCATATTTCGAGATTGTTTGCTCACAAGTTAATTTCCGATTGACTTTTCCAACTAAAGACAAACTTAAGAGACTAAGTGTCTCAAACCTTTCCAAAACCATTCAAAATTCGGACCGACTAACCCGATACCATATAACACACATGAACAAAGTATAAAGAAGCAGAAATGGGAGAAACGGAGCGATAACTCATGAAACAACCTGCCAGATCATTACAACGGCAAGTGTAGTATTAGTACGAAAACAACGCATACCCTGTAAGTATCCAGTCTAATCTCGAAGAAGTAGTGATGAGAGATCGACTTTGATACTTACTATGGCCAACAATAATATATCAATAATATGATAAATATGGATTTTATAAAGCGACTCTAAAATCAATAACATGAAGCAGGTAAACAATTATTTTTTAATAAGAGATTTTCAAATTTATTTTTTTAATAATTTACCAATTTATATCTCCGGCCAATGAGACCACATCAATTATCAATAATTCCAAAACAATCAATTAAGTCATGCACAAATCATGTCGAGGTCGTACGACCAGATCTAACATAATATTTAAATTATGCACTGCTGGAGGGTTGAACGGAGCGAACCATAGAATTCATCGGCCCGTTCCACAAAAGGAAAACACAATCAAACAGTCAATCAAGAATTCATCGGGGAGCAATTATCCAAGGAAATGGCAATCCTCTTTTAATGGTCAAGAAAATAAAGTTTAACCTTTTAGAAATTCATTACCAAGTTCGATATGATTTAATTAATTTAAAATTGACAATAAGGTTACAAATATCACAAGTATAGCATGCTTTAGGGTCCTAGACTACCCGGACTTATGCATAATAGTAGTTATGCACGGACTTTCATCACCTCGTACGTAGCCCCTCACAAATAGAAGAACATATTGAATTATTTTACCTATGGGGTTAATTCCCTCTTAGAAGGTTAGAAAGGAGACTAACCTCGCTCCGCAATTCCATATTCGGTTCCCAAGCCCTTCCGATGACTTAAACCGATGCTCAAAGCTCAGAGACTAGTCAATAATTGTGCAAACCCATAAATATATACTCAAATACTCATTATAATCCAATTTATAACAATTTCTAACCCTTATCGAAAAGTCGATAGAAATCACCCTCGGACCCACGTGCCTGGATTCCGAAAATTTCCAAAAATTAACTTTACCCATAACCCCACGTACTCAAATATATAATTTATTTCCAATTCCATGCCCAAATTCGTGGTCAAAATCCAAAAATACCAATTTCTAGGTTTTTCTTCAAAACCAACTTTTCTACAATTCTTCATGTCTAAATCCATATATAAACCTTGTATTTAACTCAAAACTAGTATAAATCACTTACCTCTTGATAATGATGGAACCCCTCTTAAAATGATCTTAAAATCGCCTAAGACCAAGTGGGAAATGAGGGAAATGGGATAAGTCTCAGAATAGAAAGCCCTTGGCTCAGAAACAGATGTCGCATTTGCGACATCTGGCTCGCAAATGCGACGGTCGCATTTGCGAAAAAAGCATCGCAAATGCGAAGCCCAGGTGTCCCTGCTCAGGTCGTATTTACGACCAAGTTCTTTGCAATTGCGAAGGGGTCAGCATCGCAAAAGCGACCGTTTTCCTCGCAAATGCGATCTTTTCCCTCAGATCCCAAGTTTGCAAATGTGATGGTCGCATTTGCGACCAATACCACGCAAATGCGATCATACCATAACCAAAAATTCCAACTTCTTCACAAAACACTCTGAAGCGACTCAGAAACTCAACCGAGTCCCCGGGGCTCCAAACCAAACAATTACACAAGTCTAAAAACATAACATGAACTTGCTCGAGGCCTTAAATCACATCAAACAACGTCGAATTCATGAATCGCACTCCAATTCAAGCTTAATGAACTTTAGAACTTCAAACTTTTACATTCGATGCCTAAATCTATCAATTCACGTCCGATTGACCTCAAATTTTGCACACTAGTCACATTCGACATTACGGACCTACTCCAACTTTAGAAATCAAAATCTGAACCCTATATCAAAAAGTCTACTTTGGGTCAAACTTCTCAAAAACCTTCAAATTTTTAACTTTCGCCAAACGACTCCAAAATAACCTACGGACCCCCAAAACCACTTCCAGATGCGCCCCCAATACCATAATCATCATACGGAGCTATTTCCATACTTGTAATCCCAAACGGACATCGATAACATAAAAATACACCTCCACTCCAAATTCATGAAATTCTTCCAAAATGTTAACTTCCACAATATGTGTCGACACGCTCCTAGGTCATCCAAAACCCGATTCGAACATACGCCCAAGTCCAAAATCATCACACGAACCTGCTAGAATCCTTAAATACACATTCTGAGGTGTTTTACTCAAAAATCCAACCTTAGTCAATTCTTCCAACTTAAAGCTTTCGAAATGAGAATGTTTTTTTTAGATCAACTTTGAACTTCCCGAGATTCAATTCTGACCATGCGTACGAGTCATAATACTTGAAGTGAAGTTGCTCATGCCCTCAAACCTCCAAACAGCATGCTAGAGATCAAAACAACTGGTCGGGTCATTACATTCGAGATGCTATCAAAGTGAATATGTGGGCCCTTTTAATAGGTGTAGCTAGGGTTTTGGGTATAGTACCCTCCAAGCTAGGGTTTTAGGTAGAGTAGCCTCCAAGATAGGGTTTCAGATATACTAAACTCCAAGAAACCTCGATCGACTCTACTTGTAGTATCTTAAATTTAGGATCGAACCCAAATTTCATATGGATTTGATCCGATAAAAATTTTATATCTACAAATTTCCCGTACTTCAAGGCTTGTCGGGGCATAGATTTACAAGATCGCCGTAGACGAGGCTTGAAGTACCAATAAAGAAGACACCACATTCTTTTCACCATGAGAGAATATATGAAAAGCAGATTTGGTCGCACTGGGTGTGCCAATTTGTTTGCAACAAATTCATTTGTGATACAAAAATAAATTGCAACCATAATATAAATATGGAAATATATAATTTTAATGATAAAATGATGCGGGTACAATTCCGTTTGTTCCCTTGATTATTCTCTCTAGGTATTTCTTCGTGATTCGAGGGCTTAACCAGTGTACTTTTCGAACGTAGGATGATGAGAACTTCCTTAGGATATATTTGATCTTTAGGAAAAGGAAGAACATCCGTTGATCACTTCGGCAGCTTTGAGAAAGACAATATTTGATGTCTTTGATCTCTTTATGAATATTTCATAAATTTTTATGAAATTTCGAGATGCTCTCAAAGGGAATATGTGGCACACATTTATAGGTGTATCTAGACTTTTGGATAGAGTACCCTCCAAGCTAGGGTTTCAGGTAGAGTAGCCTCCAATTTGGGGTGTCAGATAGAGTAGCCTCCAAGAAACCTCGATGGACTCTACTTAATACCTTAAATTTAGGATCAAACCCAAATTTCTTATGGATTTGATCCGATAAAATTTTCATGTCTGCAATAATAACAAGAGATAATGATTTGATCAAGAATAAAAATAATAATTATAGTAATGATTAGCTAAAGAAGAAAGTAATGATTAGCTAAAAAAAAAAGGACCAATTTTTGTTGATATCTCTTATGGAATGAATAAGAAAGCTATTTATAGAGATACTTGGGGTCATCTTAAATTTGCAAGTGTTTAATTGCATGAAAGATGATTTTCACTTGTTTATGGCTTAGCAATTTAGCCACATATCTTCATGCAAAACGCCACATGGTAGATATGCATAGCCACTTGGCTTAATAAAGCCATTTGTCAAATAATATTTTAAAATAATACCACATGTAAAACTCTTGTCATACACCAATTATCTAAGAGTATTTGGCCACAAGGCTTCAAGTAAAAAGCCACTTGGAAATAGATTTTAAAAAAAAGACCAGTGGCTATTTAAAATTTTGAAAATACTCCCACATAAAATAAAATAAAATAAATATTTTTAAAAAACTGATTGAGCCTATCGATTTTTCAATCAAAATATGGTCAACTCATTAATTAAAACTGACGGACTGACCGTATCATGACCCTGGTTTTTTACGGTGTCAAATGAGCGGGTCAAAATGGGTTGAATTAATATTAGGCGGGTCATTTACTTGGACTATGATGGTTTGGATCAAGATGGGCTAAAATTTGGTCAAAATTTGGGTCATTTTCTTATGATTTGTGTAATTAATAAATAAGCCTTTTTTGATTTTGTTGTTATGGTCATATATAACATATCAAACAAAAAAATAAATTTATTTCTAAGATATTTTGGCAAAGTTACTCATGGATCAATTTGGGCTAAAAATCAGCCCAAATTTAAATGGGTTGAGATGGATTAAATCAAAATAGTTTGAGTTCAAAAAATGGGCAGGTCAATAACCAGCCCAATCTTCGGTGAGTTGGGCGGATCATTTGGGCTTGGGTTAAATTTGACAGCCCTATTTTTTGGGCGCTTTTGCATCTATATCCGATTTTAGGGTCATAATTGAACATATACCCACTTTGCCAAAAAGTTTGCAAGCTTACCCACTTTATGATCAACTTCAGTCTTATCGGGTCGGAAGTTAAAAAAATTAGTCTGAAGTCAAAAAATTACACTTCAAATGCACTTAAGGCCAAATAGGTCTGAAGTGCAACCAATAGTTTCATGCACTTAAGGCTAATATGTATGAAGTGAAAAATTGCACTTCAGATGCACTTAAGGCCAATAAATCTGAAGTGAAAAATTGCACTTCGGATGCACTTAAGGTCAAAAAGTCTGAAGTGCAACAAATGTTTTTATTCACTTAAGGCCAATAAGTCTGAAGTAAAAATTTGCACTTCAGATGCACTTAAGGCCAAATAGGTCTTAAGTATAATCAATGATTTTATGCACTTAAGGCCAATAAGTCTGAAGTAAAAGTTGTACTCCAGATGCACTTAAGGACAAAAAGTTTGAAGTGCAACAAACGTTTTGCTACACTTAAGGCCAATAAGTCTGAAGTAAAAAATTACACTTCAAATTAGGGGTGTGCATTCGAATCGGTTTATTGATAAATCGAATCGATTATGTTTTATCGGTTTATCAATTTATCGATTTCGATTTCGATTTCAAAATTTTCCTTATCGAGTTATCGGTTTTGATTTCGGTTTTGTCCTCTTCGGTTATCAGTTTATCGATAAACCGATAAGATACTAAACAAAGACAATTTTTTTACCCATATTCTATAATACCCTTTCCTTTACCCTAAGTCCTATTTCCTCTACCACATTTAAGGAATGATCATATTTAAATCTCAAGGGAATGAAGTTCAAATTAATGAAAAACAAAATTAGCGTGATGATGCATTGTTTTTTACCGTTGGAGTATTGGTGGCATAGATTTGATCTCTTACTTTAGTTTCGTTGCATGTGCTTATTGACACAATTTTTATGTTATAAACGGTGTTCATCTTACTTTAGCTTCCTTTTGTCCATATTAGTTAGGTGTGTTTATAGCGATATACTTTCCGTGAAATCCCGCAAATTTTTTTATTGGTGTAATCGATAATCAAACTGATAAGCCCCAAAAATCAATAAATCAAAATCGAAAAAATCGAACCTTATTGAAACGATAAGCATATGTACAAATCGATAATCGATAAGTAATTATCGATAAGGGTCAAAGTCGAATCGATAAATCGAATGCATACCCCTACTTCAAATGCACCTAAGCCCAAAAGGTCTGAAGTGCGACAAACGTTTTGTTACATTTAAGGCCAAGAAGTCTGAAGTTAAAAATTGCACTTAAGATGCACTTAAGGCCAAAAGGTCTGAAGTGTAATAAACGTTTTTAATCACTTAAGACCAAATAGGCCTGAAGTGCAAATTGCCCAAAAACATAAATTTGTTCTTCAAATTGTAACAATCTAATATACGATTTAATACCTAAATCTACTCCAAATGAGCTCAAATTTGAAACATAACCTTCAAATATCATCAGGAACAAACCCCTATCATCAATTTGTAAAAACAACAATAAATCTAATGAACCTATTTTGCAATTAAGAAAAAGAAGAAGAAACCCAAATTAATAGTAAAAAATAAAGCGTCATAATAGGTCACCATTGTAAAACATCATAAACTACATTAAAATATATTCAAAACAACCATATAAAATCATTATCACAAGAAGAAGAAGAAGAAGAAGAAGAAGAAGAAGAAGAAGAAGAAGAAGAAGAAGAAGAAGAAGAAGAAGAAGAAGAAGAAGAAGAAGAAGAAGAA
>MU741686.1:148741-162811 GCA_026770625.1 Nicotiana glauca
GAGGAGGAGGAGGAGGAGGAGGAGGAGGAGGAGAAGAATGAGGAGAAAGAGGCCTGAAGTTATTTAAAAAGTAGGTACAAGTTAAAACTAATTTAAAAAGTGGTTATGAGTTAAATGGGGCGACCAAATAGGGTGCCCCGTGCAATTTTTACTGTTTTTTGTTTTGTTTTGTTTTCCATGTAACGCCCCTATGAGAGTTTCTATTACAAGCAACCACTGGATACAAACCGCATGGATAAAGATTCTAACCAAGCACACTCCTACAAGGAAATGCTCCTTGACAAACATGACACTTCACAAACGAACTACTTTGCATCGGATTTTGAAAAATCAGGATATGAGTTAAAGGGAAAGGAAAACCTAGGCCCTATCATTCTCTCCCAAGAAGATAAGAACAGACTATACGAGCCATGGCGCTTCTCAGTCATCATAAAACTATTTGGCCGGCGTATGCCACATCATCTTCTTTGATCCAAACTAATTGAACTATCGAACCCCTCCAAACAATTAATCATGATTGACCTAGGATGGAACTTCTTCATTGTCAAGTTTGGAAAGGAGGAAAACTTGATCAAGGTTATATACTAAGGTCCAAGGTTCTTATCGGAAAACTTCCTCTCAGTTAGACGATGGGAACCAAAATTTGTCCTTCAAGAAGCCACCCTATTCTTTACTGCTATATGGGTACGACTTCCCTAGCTGCCAATCGAATTCTATGACAAAGAGGTACTAGAAAAAGTGGGTAGGAAGCTTGGGAAGCTACTCAAGGTTGATACGTGTACCTCACCAATGCTAAGGGGTAGATATGCGAGAATCTCCATCCAAGTTCTACTGGAATCACCAGTTGCAACATCTATCACCATTGGAGACCACAAACAAGTGATTGTTTATGAAGGGAAAAACATCTTATATAGAGGATGTGGAAGATTGGGACACACCCTGAGAGGGTGTTCACATAGGCAAAATCCCAACCCACCACCGGCACAGGACCACACGGGATGTTCCAATGCTAAAGCCAATAGAGACGAAGAAGAGGAATGAAAAACAGTATCCTTCCCCTAAAGACGAAAATAGAGATACCCCACATAGCAACGCCAAGCAACAACGAACTAGGGTAGGAAAGGTAAGAGAACTGCCCCAACAGACGACATCCAAATTCGAATGTTTGATGTCATCTCCGGTAAGTTTCTCGAAACTCAAACCTTCCGCTATAATTCAAAGTC
Organism: Nicotiana glauca; assembly: GCA_026770625.1. NCBI lineage: Eukaryota > Viridiplantae > Streptophyta > Magnoliopsida > Solanales > Solanaceae > Nicotiana > Nicotiana glauca. The sequence goes on from MU741686.1 coordinate 149,965, forward strand.
TAACTCTATGAAGGATAAAAGCCCAACTTAGAGCACAAAGGGAAACTCACCCCTCTCAAGAAAATCAACCCACCAAGGGTCAACCCATAAGGGACCAGCCCAATACAAGCACAAAAAGGAAAGCGGGTCCAGAGAGGGGGAGACCAACACCCAGTAATGACAAGGGGCCTACACACCAAAAACAAAATGCCAAGGCGGCTCCCAAAGGGACAAAGTCAACAGGCCCAAGCGAGAGCTTTACAGCAATGGGAGTCCCACACCAACCCCAAATCCAATATCACCTTAGAGGACCCAACCCTTTCCCCCGCCTGCATTAACAATGATGGACCCTACCGTGATACATCCCCTACCAACACACCCTGTAAAAAACCCCTCCATGGATACCCAAGTGCCATCTAATAATCCACAAAATCTTAAGTGATTTAACAACAGCCATCAACTCAACCAGATCTTTATTTAATTCTAAAACCAGTGTACTAGAGACAGGTTACGAAGCCCTAACCACGGGTGTCGTTTCAATCCCATCATCAGCCATGTCTTTTGATTATCCCAATAACCCCCTAATTAATAGTAGCCCAAAAAGGTTACGCCAAAAAAAACCCAAAAATTAATCCGCCTTCCAAACCCCTAATTATTCTTACCTCCACCCCATTATTACAAGACTACATACTGGCGTCCTAGCTAGATATTGCTCTCCATGGTCAGGCACTGTGCTACAATTTTTAGCTGGGAAACTAGCTAATATCACTCATCATCCATAATCTGGCTCATCTAGCAAGAGTCACAGCAGAAGCGTTAAACAAGGTTTGGCGACATTTGGAGCCCAACTATGGCAATTGATGGTTCTACAGAGCAACCTAAACCCTCTACAGCCAACCAACGATTCACCCTTAGTTCACAACATGATGCAATAGATCTTCACACCATCCCATTCTTCCTAAACCCAGCAACACCGGACCCATATGTGACACCCCAATTCACAGTCCTACAATAATGGCCGCAACAGGACCCATCGTCTTCAATGTAAGAAAAAAAGCACTCACCATCACTGGGAAACATCTCAAAAGAGATAACCAAAGCCCTAGAGATACTGAAAAGCTAAGAAACATACAAGTAGAAGGAGCCATAGAACTCTTACAGCCCAACGAGAACAGATTCCTTATGGCTAGAGGCAGTAAGAGCAGTGAAATTCAGCGTGGATTAAAGCGAGACACTGATCCTACTCTGTCCAAAAATGCTTGCAAGATATAGATTAAAAATGTCCTCTCATCAAAGTTAGGGAGTGCTGCAACCACTTTTGACCCTAACTCCAGTGATGAGAGCCCGGACACCATTAACCATGAGGAAAGATGTGATGCCACCCCAGGGAAGGAACAAGGCACTGACAACTACTCTCCCAACAAACCCAACCCCCCTAATGAATTTCATCATATGGAATTTTAGGGGGAAAATAGTACAGAGTTCAGAAGACACTGCTTAGAAATGGTAAAGATGCACAAACCGACAATGCTAGTTCAGTTGGAAACTAAGATGGAAGGTCACAAGAAGCTCACGAAGGAACTACAATATGATATGCATATCAAGTTCCCAGCAGTAGGCCATTCTGGAGGCATCGTCATCATGTGGAAGGAGTCCATTCTCCAAGTAGATGAAGTAGTAGTTACATCCCAAGGTATCCATGCAATGGTTAAGGTACTTCCCTCCGACCCCCTTGGTTCTTCTCTGCAATTTATGCTAGTAACTATATAGAGGATCGAAAAACACTTTGATATAACCTGATTGATATCTTTAGCCACTTAAAGGGTAGTTGGTTTGTGGGTTTGGATTTTAATAAAGTTTTGAAAGCTAGAGATAAATTTGGGGGCATAAATAGGAGAAACTTATTTTGGAATTGCATTAACCACTGTAGGCTAATTGACCTAGGCTTTAAATGCAGTAAGTACAGCTGGTCCAAAAAGCATTACAAGAACAGGTCCAGCCTTATCCTGGAGAGAATTGATAGGTGTTTTGCTAACAACTGCTGGGTAAATCAGTAACCAGAGGCTTCGGTTACTCATCTAATTGGGACCCACTCTGACCACTGCCCCCTTATTGTCAAGCTAAAGAATATAACCCAGGTGGACATAGCCAATCCCTTTAGATTTGAATCCATGTGGGGAAGTCACCCAACCTTCCAAGCTCTCATCAGGGACTCCTTACCAACCCACTCCTCCCTAATCCCTTCCTCTATTAGGTTCAAAGACAATTTCATAAATTGGAACAAGCACACATTTGGCAATATATTCCACAAAAAGAAGAGATTAATGGCCAGGATAGTTGTGATCCAAAAATCTCCAAACTACCAATCTAGTCATTTCCTCCAAAACTTAGAAAAAACTCTCATTGAGGATCTTAACTCAATTCTGAAAAAGGAGGAAGACTAGTGGAAGTTGAAAGCCAAAATTAGATGGCTCTCTGATGGTGATATCAACACTAGATTCTTCCACACTTCAACTCTAAATAGAAGAAGGAGAAACAAAATTCTCTTCCTCAAAGATCAGGCAGGAAACTATCAGTATGGGCCACTAGGAATCAAAGACTCAATGGTCAAATTCTTCAAAATGTTCTACTCCACTTCTCATTCACAATCACCCATCCATACTACCACACATAGCCCCCAAAAATCCATCACTATCCAATGTATAGAAAACCATTATTGGCCTCCCCCTCAAGTATAGTGAAATCAAAAATGTCATCTTCTCTTTCAAAGCCTTCAAAGCACCAGGACCTGATGGTCTGGACCCTTTTTTATACCAAAGGCACTAGGACATTGTAGGGAAGGATGTCATCCAGTTCTGCAAAAATTTCTTCTCAACAGTAACAATGCAACCAATGATGAATGAGACCCTCTTGTGTTTAATCCCAAAATGCCCTCAAGCCTACATGATTAAGAACTTCAGGCCCATAGGTTTATACAATATTGTCTACAAAAATGTGACTAAAATCCTACTCAATAGAATTAAACCATATCTGCCCCCACATTATTAGTCCTAGTCAGGCAAGCTTCCTCTCCAATAAAAGAACCTCTGATAATGCTATCATAGTCCAAGAATACATTACTCACTTTGGAAAAATGAGAGGCAAAATACCTCACATGATTCTAAAGATTGACTTGGAGAAGTTTTTTGATAGAATTGAGTGGTCCATCATTAAGGAGATCATCCAAGTCTTCAACTTCCCCACTGACACCACCATTAATCTTATCATGTCATGTGTTTGCTCATCCTCTATCTCTATCCTAGTGAATGGGGAGCAGACAAAACCATTCAACCCCACAGAGACATTAGGCGGGGTGACCCTCTATCACCATACCTTTTCATTATATATACGGAAAGACTCTCCATGGCTATTGAGAGGAATGTTCATAATAAGGAGTGGTGCCCAATTAGCATAAGCAAGTCTGGACCTAGAATCTCCCACTTGTTCTTTGCTGATAATCTAACTCTTTTTGCTACATCTGAAAAGAAAAATTGCACCATAATCATCAACACTCTTAACTCTTTCAATCAGGCAACTGCCAACTACCAACCCCACCAAATAGAGTCCAACTCCAGCAACCTTGCCATTCAGACCACAACCACCTTTGGCAAATATTTGGGGTTTTCCATCTTCCACAAAAGACCTGTTAACAGCGATTTCCAATTCATCATAGATAATGTGCACACCAAAATGGTTGGGTGGAAAACAAGCATTCTAAACATGATTGGAGAGCTAATCTAGAAAAAGCCTCTCTAAACAGTATCCCTAATCATGTCATCCCTCAAAAACTTCTAAGGAGATTGATAGAATTCAAAGGAACTTCATCTGGGACACCACACCAAACAAAAAGAAAATGCATCTTGCGGCCTGGAACAATATCACAAATCTCATAGAGGCCTAGGAATACAAAAGATTGAATTAAAAAACAATTCCATCCACTCGGGACTGGCCTGGAGGCTCTATCATAACATATCCTCCCTCTGGGAAAAAACACTTATTGCTAAGCACTGAAACTAGAGGCATCTTCCAAAAAAAGCAAAATCTGCCACTTGGCAATGCATCCTCAGTGGGTGGGAAACATGCTTACAAGCCAAGATATGGGTAGTCCACATGGGAAAGAGAGTCAGCTTCATCAATGACCTCTGGATCCCCAACCACCCATCAATTAGGACCATGATTGAAGGTCTCCTTACCCAAGCTGACATGTCAACAACAGTCGCTATAGTCCACAACAATGGGACCTGGGATACTTCCTCCATCTCCATAAACATCCCATCAAGTATCAGAAACATCCTCCTAAACATATTCATCCCACCCAATCCTATAAAAGAGGACAGGATGATCTGGGGAATCACCACTAGTGGTATCTTCAGCACAAAGTCAGCCTACTCTCTTCTTGCCAACTTTGACTCAGCGGAGGGTACTAATACATGCAGCAAGTACTCCCGGATCTAAAAGTTGAGAGCACCAAATAAGATCAAATCCTTCATCTAGCTCGTCTACCATGAAAGGCTCCCCACTGCGGCCTTCTTACACCATATTTGGGTACTTTGAACCCAATGTGTTATTTTTGTAACCAGGCCATTGAGACATCTACCCACATTTTCTTTGAGTTCCCCAACACAAAAATATTCTGGAGAAATTTACTCTCGAAGAGCACTTTAAAGCTCAAAATCATAATATCTCATTCAATAGCAAGGATTGGCTTACCACATGGGCCTCTCTCAAAAGGAAGACTTTCAATACCATCATCAATTGGGAAGACCTTCTCCCCTTTAGCTTTTGACATATCTGGATCATTAGGAATAATAACCTCTTCAACTAAAGGAAGGACATGGTCACTGCAAATGTTGCATTGGCAAAAGCGACTGAGTATATCATTATCTCAGTGGACAAAGCACCCACAAAAGATAAAACTATCTGCGTGAAATAGATTCCACCACCAAGAGACCACTATAAGCTTAACATTGATGGGGCTACAGTTGGGAACCCGAGCAAGGGAGGAGTGGGAGGAGTTTTCAGAGACGCAAGTGAAAACTAGGTGTTGGGCTTCATGGGTAGCATGCAACACACCACTAACACACAAACAAAACTCCTTGTGGTGCTAAGAGGGCTACAGATTGCTGAAGAAAGACAGTTAATGCCTCTGGAAATCAGCACAGCCTCTACCTAGGTAATAAGAATGCTCAACAACGGAAACCATGATTTTTACACAATTATCTTTGAACGAAGGTCAATTATCCTAAGGCTAGGAGACCTGGTAGTGAAGTACAACTACAGGGAGGTGAACAAAGTAGCTGACATGTTGGCAAATGAGGGTGCCAAATTTTTTTTTTTTTGATAGACTTTATGTAACAACAGTTCCTCCGGCGTTTGCTATTCATGCATTTTGGGCAGACATCGCAGGAACTGTTTTCTCAAAATAAATTTTGGATTGTAATAGTATTGTTTTTGTTCCTAGCACAGGGGAACTCGTATATCCCCAGTAATAACGCTATTGTTTATACATTAACAGGTAATGTTTAATATATGTCAGAAAAAAACCCCTTTTAACCAAAAAAAAAACAAAAGAAAAAAGAGATTTTTTTTCCGCACCAACTTAAGAGGTAAGATAGTGGGAAATTAAATCAACAGAAAAGGTCTAATATGTCCTTGTACTATACGAAATTGAGCATATTTCCCTTCATTAATTCTTTAGCCTATATATGCCCTTATTGTCACATAGTTAGTCCATATATGCCCTTACTGTCACGGAATCCACCCAAGCTAATTAGCTCTTTGGTTAATTGTACTAAAGTGTATTACAAATATTATTTTCTTTTTATTAGCACTTTTTTATTTACCTTTCTCTTTTCTTTCTTCTTTTTTCTTTTCTTCTCTTTTTTTTTTCCTTTTTCTTCTCCCATATCCAATTTCCTCCATTGCTAATGCCTTATCCATTTTCGTCACCAATTTTACTTGACAAAACTTATGAATTCCTACTAATTTTAGTATCACAAATACCACAGGTTCTTCTGACCTGAAGGAGATGAAAATTGTCGGAGAAATTTTTCGGTAGTGTGAATTAGGTGAAGGTAAGATATGTTTATTCAGATTTTGAAGGTCTTGTTCTCTTCAGATCTGAAGCTCCACAGAAAACAACACCTTCAAAATCTGAATAATCATATCCTACCTTCACCAAATTAACACCACCGAAAAATTTCTTCGAAAATTTTCATCTCCTTCTTTTTGGCCTTCTCGCCAGGAAGTTTTTAGTGGTGTAGGTTTGATTTTTAGGAATAAAATCACGTAAAATTGGTGAAGGAAATGGAATGCATCAGCAATGGAGGAAATCGGATATGGTAGACAGATAAAGGAAAAAGAAAAGAAAAGATAAGAAAAAAGAAGAAAGAAAGGCAAAGAAAAAAAGTACTAATAAAAAGAAAATAGTATTTGTGATACACTTTAATACAATTAAAGAAAGAATTAATTAGTTTGGGTGGATTCCGTTTCGAAAAGGACATATATGGACCAATTATCTAACGGTAAGGGTATATATGAACCAACCATCTGACGATAAGCATATATATATATGGACCAACTATGTGACGGTAAGGACATATATAAGCTAAAGTATTAATGAACGGCAAATGTGCTCATTTTCGTATAGAACAGGGATATATTTGAATATTTTCCGTTGAATCAATTGGCCCTTACGTTCTGGACCCAAAGTCTTGTATCCACCAATGAGAGAAAGCCTGCTACGTCAACAGAACAAAGAGGACGAAAGGAGCACAAGCCTGTAATATAAGCCCAGAAAATTGCATAATACTACTAATCAGAAGATACAAAACTAGAATGCTGGGAGGCGTCAATTCTCTCATGGGGAAACGCGTCACCTCATCATTCATCCTTACGACATTAGTCTTCTCCTTTTTCCTCTGTGACATTGCTCAATCCACCAACTATTCTGAAGGAGTAAATTATTTATCCTTTTCGATTCATTAAGTTCAATGCATTTTTGATTTGTTCATTAACCAACTCATTTTTTCTGGGCAATTAATTTTATTTTTATTGCTACAATGACAGGTTCGATGTAGCAAAACATGTGTGGCTGAGAACTGTAACTGTACGTCTCTTTCAGCTTTTTTCTCATTTATATTCCTTCTTTTTATATGCATAAGAGCTAATTCACTTTTTCTTTGGTTATTTTTTCAATAGCAATTGGAATTAGATACGGGAAATACTGTGGAGTAGGATGGAGTGGATGTCCAGGGGAGAAACCTTGTGATGATCTAGACGCCTGCTGTAAGATTCACGATGATTGTGTAGAGAAAAATGGTACTTATTGTTTATTTTGTGCCTCTTTTTTCATTTTTGTTGAATTTCTCATGATTAATATTATAAAGTTTGTTTCTTTATACTGTACTATTTTTTTTATATCCTTTCTTGGAGATTTGGTTACTACTTTGAGCTTGACTACGGCTTGTCTGTTTACATTAGCTTGAATATGAGAGTGAAACCTTATATTGTTGAAAATCCATTGGAGTATACATTGTAGCAGAATCTGACATGTTGACATTGAAAGCTTTGGTTTTATTAGCTGATTTGGACCTCTACTATAGTTGGCTTGTGTTCATCATTGGTTGATGTGTCACCTAAGGCGGTTGTTCAGTGATTTCAAGAACCTTAGTAGAAAATAAGTTGTCAGACTTGGACTATGTAAATATTATCTGATTGACATACTGTAATTAGAATGAATACCATCTTAAAGTGGGATTACTTCAATGAATAGCAAAAGTGAGAATCGATTACTTAAAGAAATAGCATAATAGCAAAACTGCAGAATGCGAGTCTTTGGTCTTTTGAATCTACTGTTGTGTGGCTCATATAATAGACATAGTAGAGTCATTTTAGACTCCTGACTTGTAGATAGTCAAGGAAAGGTGTTTTATCTTGACATCTTTTAAATGCATATGAAACTAGCAGATCTGTGGTTTCTGTAAAACTGAAGTCTCAGTTTGAAATACGTGGACTTGGAATTGGAATTGGATTTGGATTTGGACGAGACAATGCAATTTGAAGAATTAACAGTTGATTCAAAAGGCAAGTAAATGCATGCAATGCACCTTAATTACTTGTCCAAGACAAGAAACTGTCCTCTGCTTGTATTTCTGCTGAAGCTTAAAAATATGATAGGCTTATTACATACTGAGAGGATATAAAGGCTTACCTGGTGTTAAGCCCTCAATCTTTGACTTGATGGTTAGAATCTAATCTTAAGAGTCCAATTACATCGACCTGGATTTTGATCTGAGCATACTAATTTGATGTGGAATGAATCACATTAAGGTCCGGTATTTTGTACACCACTCAAATGAAAGCCCAAAAGAGAGGATGTACCTTCATAAAATCCTGACATTGTTTGTGTACTTTCTAGAAACATTTGGAGAGCTCTAAGAACATTGTTACCTTTAAGGTGAAAATGGAGTAATTTGTAGTGACCATTTATCTGGCATCGCCACCATATTTTGACCACTTAGGAAGCAGTTAAACCATTTCCGAGCAGACAAGAAGGAATGTCAAAACATTTTGATTTTGATAAGAAAATAATTACTACAAAGAACACAAACAAGGAAACACTACTGTCTAATGTTTTTCTTCTTTTTCTTTTGTCCTCTTTTGAGATGATTACCTGAGGAAAAGCATCTGCATACTACTCTTGACACACTATTCAATCTGTTATTTTATTTCTCACATGGTATTAGATTTCTTGTGAGAAGTTTATGCAATCGTCATCGTTAAAAAGAGAAAATATCGTCATCCACAATTTTCTAGCCATTTTCAGTTCACTTTTCTGGTACTCTAAAAGGTCCACTATCACTTGCAACTTAACCTGTGATTCTCAGTATTTATTTTGCAATTACTAGTTATTTTCCGGCTACGTAGAACTCTACCGTTCTGATTACTTCTACACTAATTTTGTGATGCTTTGAGGCTCAATCGATGCTTTTGACTCTAGCCCACAAATTTTCTGAATTTCATGGTGAGATATTGTATGTCTTTGGAGAATAGATTATTACGATGACCTTTTCATGCTTCAATAATCAATATCCTATATGATTATAATGAGTTCCTCCGGTACCATGCACAATTGTCTCGATAAGTAGCTTCTGTGCCTCAAACTAATAATCCTGTTTGCTAAACTTATTGGCCATCATATTAGCAAATAAATCTATTGCCAAACTAATGCTAATAAACAATAAGAGATTAGTCATGAAATACTAAAGAAAGTGCTAATGGCAGTGGTAAGTAAGTTAATCATACCACATCTAATCACTTGTAGAAAGTTTCTTTGTGTCAAATAGGCTTTCTATATGTTGATGGTGGAAACCTAGGCAAAGACTCCTGAATTCATGAGCAGGTGTGTCTAGAATATCTCCTCTATGTAATTCTTAAAGTGCTTAGACAACATTATCACAGGAATAACACATGCTAGTTTCTTGTTGCACGAAGTATAACCTATGCCTAAGCGTGGTTCTTCATCTTACTGAGGCCAAGTGGAGTTTTGCTGTGCAACATTCTGTACAAAACTTCCATTTGGGTTTCTGAATTATTGTGCACCACATAACCTTTCTGATACATTTGGCTCTTGTGATTCTTATAAGCTTGAACATGAGATTTTTGTACGAATGCAGAGTACTCAGTTATTCTTCTAAAACTTGTTCTACTGCATTTCAACTGAGAAATAAAATCCAGTCGTTGTTTAATGCTGTACGTCTGAAATGAAACTATAAGTGGTAGCCCTTATGCATAAAGTTGGGAGCGGATGACTTCCCTTTCAGCAGCCTATGATGCTACAGAGAAGAAAAATCATGCCTTACTGTTTTTTTAAACTTCTAGTTGTTTGTCTTTTCCGGTGCCCCATGGCACTACAGGATGGGGAGGAGGCTTGATTCTTGGCGTAGAATCACACATGCTTTGAATCCTTATGGATCTAGTTTCTAAATTTTACCGGAGAAGTGATTTTGTTGGTTAAACTGAACTATAAAATGATTCTAAGCCATAATTCACTTTTGTTAAAATCCTTTTAATGAGGAAGCGCTGCGAAATTTCGGATAAAAAAAGGGGAATAAACTCAAAGGGAAAATTACGTGGTAGCTTCTTTTGCTGGCATGTATTTCCATGCGAATCTGTAAGCATCCAAGTAATGCGTACCTTCCTGTCCCACATTATTCACAAAATTGATCGTTTTGTTCACAAAATGCTTACATCCTAATCATGGTAGTTACACCTGTTAAAGAGAGGAAGAACTTGCAATGGAATATGGTTTGTTTGGTGAACTTTATAGCTCAGTGTTTGATTCAATTGCTTCCAACTTCCAGGTATGACAAACGTTAAATGCCATGAGAAGTTTAAGAGGTGCATAAAGAAAGTTCAGAAGTCTGGGAAGGCTGGGTTTTCCAGAGAGTGCCCCTATGATGTAGCTGTTCCAACGATGGTACAGGGTATGGACATGGCTATTATGTTTAGCCAACTGGGAAACTCAAAGCTTGAACTTTGATCAATTCACTCTGCCATTATACTTGAAATATTCATATTAACCATTAATTGTTTATTCAATTGTACAAACGGGAATATTCATCTCTTTTTAGGAGCTTTGTCTTTTTGAATTGTCCATTTTGTATTAGTACCAAAAATAGCTGTTCAATTTTAAAGGTTTATCAGTGAAGGTTTCTGTATGATTCGGATAGGTTTCAATTGTAAAGGTTTACCAGTGGAGGTTTCTGTATGATTCGGATAGGTATCCCTGTCTATAATCTGTTCAGTGAATCTGAAAAGGCTTAGTAGGCGTTTGGACATAAAAAATAGCATGAGATTTGACAAAAAGTAATTTTTAAAGTTAGGTTGAAAAAAGGTACTATATGAACTATGCACATTTGAGACACCCTGCAAGTTTTTACTCAAAAGATTTTAAGCATAAAAACAAGAAAGCTGAATGATACCTTGGAATTGTGAGCAATATATCATTTTCCTATGGTCGTCGTCTTGCTTATTCGTGCCAGATTTTAAGCATAGGTGATGGTAATGGGGCGGTACGAGACGGGGTGGGTTTGTGTATGTGCGGGTGTATTCCGGGGCGGGTTCGAATAGTTTTTAACTTTTTATTTTATTTTTAAATCTTACATGGGGGCGGGACAGTTGCGGGTTGGAACACTTTGCTGAACTTTCGTTGCTGACACATCTGAGCTCTTGGAAAATCTTGTGATCTTTCCACAAATAGCCGGTCATATTTATTGTTTATTTTTTCTAATTAATATACATAAATTATACACATATAACACATAAATTATGTATTTATTATATCTCCATTGGCTATTTTAGTTTAGGTGGTTGGGTGGACGGCTATTTGGATTAATTATTCTTGATTATTTTTTAACTCTTCAATTTGAGAAAACAATCCTCTTAGTCTTAGACATTATAAATTTTCATTACAACTTTTAAGTTTATATTTTTCAACCAATTTAAAAATTATAAGTGAAGAAATATAATTAGAGTATGGTTTCAAAAACCCAAACCAAAATGACAGATTGATGGATTCAGCAAATCGCTTTACTTTGTTCGTTCAGTTTCTTCTCTATTTTTAATTAAGAAAATAAGACAAAATCACATAGTCTTTTCACATATTTCCTCAATAGATGAATAATTTGGATTTCCAACTCCTTTTTAATTTTTGCAATGATTCGAATTAATGAATTTATGACGAAACGAAGGTCGTACAAAATATCTGAATCATCTTTTTCAATGGTATATCTGATCATGTTTTGAATAAATTTGGTCATCAAATGGCATAAATAAAAGTAGGTTAAAAATAGAAATTTTTATCTCATATAGCAAAGGTTGATACCTTATTTATTTTAAATAAATATTATTTTTAAAAAATTTATTCCTTAGCTACCTTTTGATTTTTATAGCCAAATATTTATTTATGGTCACCTCCTACCCTTAAGCCATAAAATACGCTTTGTATTGTTTTTCTCTCTCATTCTTTTAAATTTTTCTCCACCCTCTCTCTCAATGCGGATTTTCTCCATGAATACAAACTCATGGATTCTCTTTCATCAGTTCCTCCGTCGATAGTAGTTCCTTGTGTTGAATTTGGCGATTTTGAGGACATCAAACATCTTTTGAGGGTTTTCCCTAATTCATCAAATTCAAAGATAATATATCATCTTCAGAAGCTGCACTATTGCCAACAAAGGACAAAAATGCCTTTTTCACACTCTTCTTCACCGGGTAACTAACTCCAAAACGCTTCAAAATTCCCATTCCACAGCCAAAACAGAGCGTTGAGGTTGGTGAAGTAAGGATCTGCAGCTTTTCATGATCATACTCCTCAATTTCTGATCTCAAACTGTAGTTCCTCGTGTTGGAATTATAAGCAATGATTGGAATGGAAGACATCGAAAACGACGACGAACAAAACGATGACACGGTATTTGTGTTGCAAAAGATGTTTGGTTAGGGCTGCAACTCGACGAGACGACATTATGATTGTTCTTGAACAAAGACGACGGAGTTTGGGGCTGAGCAACTTGAAGATTCTGTTACTTTTTTTTAAAGTGTATTTCAATGTATCTCGTTGTATTTTCATGTATTTTATTGTATTCATTGTCTTTTTTTCATTGCATTTCATTGTATCTCGTTGTATTCCATATATTTCATTATATTCACAGTCTCACTATATTCCATGAATGTACTCATATAATTTTTTAATTAATATAATATATATATATATATATATATATATATATATATATATATATATATATATATATATATATATTCA
>MU741686.1:167825-204170 GCA_026770625.1 Nicotiana glauca
AAGCAATTATTTTTCTTCTAGCTCTTAAAGAGTTGAGAACAAGGCAAGCCTCGCGCTGTCGCCGTCGTCGCTTGCTCGGCTCGGCTCGGTCCGGCTTCGGCTTTGGATTTGGTCAAACGATTGATTGATTAATTTTTTGGACTAAATATATTTGTTAATAGTAACTTATTAACAGAAATGTTATTAAATATCCATTTTAATAACAGAATATTAATATTAAATCCAACGAAAATTCTGAGAGAATGGACTTCTGCATACTTTTAACTTCAAAGAAAGCAATAGTAAGTATGATTTTCTACCGAACTTTGTATTCGTTGAAACACTGGGGGTTTGAAGTACCACTACACCAGTGTGTAATTCGTTCCATCCTGGGAGAAAATAATCCATAACCCTAGGTACTATGAGGGATTAAATTCCTTAAGGAAACACTGTGAATTCAGTGGACTCAAATTAATTTTTTTTTTCATTTACATTTTCTTTTTATATGTTATTTTATCTTTTTCAGAATTAGTTTACAAATGAATTTAATGATTTTCTGTATTATGTGTTATATTTATATTGTTCTGGAGATTAATACCTTTGTGGTTTTCTACTTCGTTGGAGATTAAAATCTACGTGATTTTAGCGTTTGCTTGTGTCATTCTTTTATAGAAATGATTAATGACAACGGAAACCAAGTTGTTCCAATGGTGATGCCAATGCATCGACAAGCCGAACACCGGCACTGGCACTGGCGGAAAAACCCGAAAAAAATTTCGGGATTGATTTCAAGCGGTGGCAGCAGAAAATGTTCTTCTACCTGACTACTTTAAGTCTGTAGAAGTTCCTTAATGAAAATGTTCCTGTTCTGTCCGATGAAACTCCAGAGAATGAACGCTTTCTTGTGATTGAGGCGTGGAAGCATCCTGATTTTCTGTGCAAGAATTATGTTCTTAGCGGATTGGAGGGACGATCTGGAGATGTCAAAAGAATTGTGGACTGCGCTTGAAAAGAAATACAAAACTGAAGATGCGGGTTGAAGAAATTCGTTGCCACTAAGTTTTTGGACTACAAAATGGTAGATAGCAAGTCTGTTATTACCCAAGTCTAGGAATTGCAAGTGATTATTCACGATCTCCTTGCTGAAGGTATAAATCGAATTAACACTGATGTTAAAAGTAGTAATATTAGTATATTTACTAATAGAATTTTCATTGAAGGTCTTGTCATCAATGAAGCATTCCAAGCAGCAACAATGATTGAAAAGTTGCCTCCTCTATGGGAGGACTTCAAAAAGTACTTGAAACACAAATGTAAGGAGCTGTCACTTGAAGATCTCAGTGTTCGGTTAAGAATCGAAGAGGACAACAAAGCTGCTGAAAAGAGAGGCCGTGAAAACTCAACAATAATGGGAGCAAACATTGTTGAGGATACTTCTCAAAGTAAGAGAAATAGGAAACAGGCTTCTGGACCGAAAAGCAACCCAAGCAATAAGCGGTTCAATGGAAATTGCTACAATTGTGGGAAAGCTGGACACAAATCTACGGAGTGTCATGCTGTCACGACCCAAAATCCACTAAGGGTTGTGGTGGAGCCGGACACCTCTGTCAGGCAAGCCAACTAAATTATTAATTAAATTCTCTTTTAATACCTTCAAAAAATCTAGAATTTTACCTTCTATTTTTTCATAATTAAAACAATCTCTACTTCAATTCAAATTAAGTACTAACTATTAGTGCACATCTTTTGAAAACCATCCCAGAACCCGGTGTCACAAGGGCATGAGCATCTATTGATAAGAAAAATAAAATACAACATCTGTCCGAAATATAGTGGACAGGGAATGAATACAAAATGCTGAGAGGAACAACACTAGCTGCGGGTCACCTCGAACAATGCAGCTCACCTAGTCCCAAAATCATCCGCGCTGCTACGCCCAGTAGGCTGCTAAAGATACATATACCTGTGAAACAAAAATGCACTGAAGTGTAGTATGAGTACGTAAACAACGTGTACTTAATGAGTATCCCGCCTAATCTTAACGTGTACTCAATGTGTACAGAAGGAAACGAACTCTGAAAAGGAGATCTAATTATCCCGCTCGCGAATCATACATGTGACGCGGGTACATGCTAAACGGACACCCCGCTCGCGAATCATACATGCGACGCGGGCTCACAGCTAGAACGAGCTCTCCTTGGAAAATGGGAATCAGAACACATAAAGGCAAATAGGGGAACTATACCGAACATCATATTGTTGCGTCGTGCAAACCGATCCAAATAACATGCACATGGCGGCGTGCCACCCAATCCAATTAACGTACCCATGGCGGCGTGCCACCCGATCCAAATAACATACTCATAGCGGCGTGCCAACCGATACACACATAGAACTCACATAAAGAGATATACATCGGGCCAAGCTTCCCATTACAACAAGATATCGAATTTGGTCACAAGCACGCTAAGTGCACAATACCATCCCTGAGGGAACATACAGCGCCATAAGCTACGAAACTCAAGCACAACTGAGGTGCAATATATAATCTGAATCTCAAGAGCCATTTTGCTCATAATACGACATTCCCGTGTGGATCCTCAATACATACACAATTTCTCAGGCCGTCTTACAACTCACACGGCGCAATGTATCTCTACATGAAATATCTGACAACGAGATAACACCCTGACTACTCCCTAAGGAGCGCGTTATTGAAATGAACATAACTGGCCTGATATAAAGCCATGTTCACATATAAATCAATCCATTGGTCTCAAGCCGATTTTCTGGTTGCATCAAATTGACTAATAACCTTTCAAAGGTCCATAGTAACTCCTTCCCTCATAACACATAAGAACAACCATCATCACCAGAGCAACCTCCTCAGTTTATAACCCGATATCCAAAGTGCCCTCCAGGCCTAAATTCTCAAATTAATGCTATTAACACAATCCTCATACTTGGTTTAAATCTTTAGTTAATCAAGTGACTACGTGTCACACTTATACAATCTTCCCGTGGGACACGCTCCCATAATCTTCCGAAATAAATAACGGGTCCGCTCATCCAAACCATCGGCCACGCTAACGCTGAAAAACGATCACGAATTCTTAACTAGGATGCAAAGCCTTTTTCACAAAACATCAATCTCAGGTGACGCTGAAGACAACACTATTTTAATTTAATCATTCAACCCTTTCCTTGCTCATCCGAGCCCGTGACATCCTTACCAGCACAAACTGCAACCTTGATCATCACTTCAAATTTCCATGCCACTCACTGCACCCAACGTGCCAATATACGATAGAAAATGATTTTCGTCATAACTCTGAAAGCATTATTATTTCAACACTTCATCATATAAGAACTTTGCACTTAACTCGCTTCAGGGGAATCATAGCGACACACAGATGAATGCCCATAACCGTAGAATATGAAATTCTGCGAGTAGTGATCCAAGCCACCATAGCCCTTCCGGAATTCGCTTCCACTTAACAAGTCATAACAGAAGAATGCTTCTGAATAACACCAAATACGGCGGCCGATAAGCCTTACACGTACCGCCACAAATCATACACACAACTTGATCACGCTGAATGAACTAATCGCTGGCCCTAATATGCCAATTCAACTATGGCTAGTCATTCTACCTTCTTCTAATTTATCCTTGCTTGCCTTAGAAATAATACTAACTCCATTCAACACATAACCCCGAGTAACCTTGAATCACGATACCAGGCTGTCTTAATTCCCACGAACTATTTCATAGCACTCAAATGCTACACCACAAGTCAAAATATCATAGAACATTCTGGGCACCTTCTCATAAGCTGCTACAAAGCTTGATTCTTAACTGTACTCATAGGCTCGAAACCATTAGGTACCACACTTTACCTCTTTGAATCTGCTAGGAACACTGCTGAGAGTCGCCCGCTCTGACTTGGCCCGAATATAATTAACTCCACGATTCTCAACGGAGGACCCGGCAGAATCACTCCCCAAGTCTGAACATGGGCCAATAAGGCCAACGATAGCATACCGTTAATAATTCATTTGCTCAGATTACCACTTATGTTCCTTTCCCGTAGTTGAAATAACCCATCAATATGCTAATCACCAGAAACTTCGCAAATAGTTAACCATGCAACCCAATCATAGACGGTGGGACTCTCCCACTTAGCTCGAAGCCACTATTACAAAACTCTGGAGTTCACCAGGATTCTTAATTTCTTATTGACATAACCTTGCGCAATGAATCGCCAGCATTCTCAATATCTTACCATAGAAACCCAATTTGATACTCAAAATCATTAACAACATTCACACAATAATTCCCTTTGCTGCATAACCAGTAGAACTCTTCACAGAAGCCTTGACAACCACGCGACTACTAACCTGCTCACAGGAATACCCCACATGTAGAAATTACTCCCCGGCATCTTCCAATGCTGCTGCATGGGGTACAATCACTACGACATCAACAACCCATCCTGAGTCCAAGCTCACTTTCTAGCTGCACCAGTCCGTTCACTCCTCGTGGACATTAATTAAATGTGCGGCAACACCTTTCCAAATTCAGAGTTATGTTGCGTCCTTCTTCATTTCAAGCAGCTCCTTCCCGTTATTCCAAATCTACTGCCGCATAATGGCCCATACTTATATTTACATCCGCAGACTTCAATGGCCAGTCGCTAAAATTCCAGATCCTTCCAAACTATCCTTCGGCGCGTAGTCATCCTACCACTAAGCCTTATACAGCTCCGCCTTACACTTCCCACACGTCTTTCTCATCTCTTTGCTGCTCAGTTGTTGCCTCAATAAAAATGTATCTTCCTGGAACTTGAATCCACGATTGCTGCTAACCCTTAAACCTTTCCAAAGGTCGTCTTTATCGAACCGTCAACATTTGAAATACTGATTCAATCCTAAACCACTGCATCCTGCGATGCCTGATGGTTGTATCTTTGATATTATTCCACAATATCTTGCCCCAAGGCGAGTTGTAGAAGACCATAACACCGATAAACTTAATACGTCCAATTAGGACAACAGCATCCCCATATAGAGGAGAACTCCACCACGCTTGCAATTACCACGTTTCATTACTTCCACCGGTCCACATCTGACTATTCTTAGTTCGCTTGTCTTTCCCCTGCCGGGAATAAAATACTGAATCCCTTCGATTACACACTGAGTAAAACTCCTTTCAATTCATTCACTGCCCGACACAGGCAAACACCCTATCATCACAACAACACTGCAGAATAATCATTCATAAGCATTGTGGCAACCTGTGCCTAGCCTCAAGGCTCTTAGAAGTTCTGTTACTGATCTGAAACAGTAGAATACCCCCCTATAATGCGACTATAATAGTCCAATCAACTATACCGGGAAAATCATCCCGCACCACATTTGCAGTGCCATTACAATCCTTCAATTTTTGATTCCTAACAAACGCTCGCATCACGTAAGATTGAGTGGGAAGGAATCAAAGGCATAAGCCTCAAATTAATCGAACCGCACGATAAGGAAACAAAGAAGGAAGTACTTCTAACAGCCATGTAGCCTCCCGAGGATAAGTACAGATGTCTCTGCACCGATCCGCGAGACTCTACTAGACTTGCTCATGACTCGTGATACCAACGGGAACCTAGTGCTCTAATACCACTTTGTCACGACCCAAAATCCACTAAGGGCCGTGGTGGCGCTGGACACCTCTGGCAGGCAAGCCAACTAAATTATCAATTAAATTCTCTTTTAATACCTTCAAAAAATCTAGGATTTTACCTTCCATTTTTACAAAATTAAATCAATTCAAATTAAGTACTAACTATTAGTACACATCTTTTGAAAACCATCCCAGAACCCGGTGTCACAAGGGCATGAGAATCTACTAATAAGGAAAATAAAATACAGCATCTGTCCAAAATACAGTGGATAGGGAATGAATAGAAAATGCAGAGAGGAACTACACTAGCTGTGGGTCGCCTCGAACAATGCAGCTCACCTAGTCCATAAATCATCCGCGCTGCTACGCCCAGTAGGCTGCTAGAGATATATATACCTGTGCAACAAAAATGCACTGAAGTGTAGTATGAGTACGTAAACAACGTGTACTCAATGAGTATCCCGCCTAATCTCGAAGAAGTAGAGACGAGATGGTCAACTTTGACACTTACTAATGGTCCGAAAATAATATACTAAAATGGGAGGAAATCATGGATTTATGTAGCATGATCTAGTTCGCAAAGCGATAAAACAGGTAAACACCTTTAACAATTAACAAAGGATTTTCAGGCTTTCTTTTCATTTATCTTCAGCAGTTTATGCCAGGCCAAAAAGGCAATATCAACATCAAGTTTTTCCAGCAAGCAATATCAACATGCGCATATCATGCCGCGGTGACGGCCCGATCCAACAGAAATATAAATTGTGCACTGCCGAGGGTCAAACGGCCCGAACTAATAGATGCATCTATTTCCCCCGCTTGCGAATCATCCATGCGACGCGGTCAACATAAAGTAAACAAATACCCTACTTGTGAATCATCCATGCGACGCAATCAACATAAGGTAAACAAATACCCTACTCGCGAATCATCCATGCGACACAGGTACACACAGGAATACATGCTCAAATAGTCAATTCAGAATTATTGGGGAACATCTTATCAAATAAAAACCAAATCCTCTTTTAACAATTTAAGAAAATGAAGTTTAATCCTTTTTGAAATTCATTTACTAGTTCAATTTGATTTTAACAATTCGAATATCAATAAGATTGCAAATATCCCAAGTATAGCATGCTTTTGGGTCCTAGACTACCCGGATAATAGCATAATAGTAGCTACGCACGGACTCTCGTCGCCTCGTGTGTACGTATCCCCCACAAATAGGAGCACACAATCAATTATGACATTTCCCTCTTACAAGGTTAGAAAGGAGACTCACCTCGCTCCGAAGATCTATAAACGGCCTCCAAGCCTTCCTGATGACTCGAATCGTTGCCAAATATTTCGAAACTAGCCAAATAACGGCAAAATAATGAGAATATACTCGAATACTCGTTAACAATTCAAATTATACAAATCCCTAACTCCGCTTAGTGAAATGACAAAAATGCCATCGGGCCTACGTGCCCGGATTCCGAAATTTTTTGAAGATAAACTTTTCCCATGACCTTAGGAACTCAAATATATAATTTTCTCTAAATTCCATACTCAAAATCATGGCAAAATTCCAAGAATATGATTTTCTAGGTTTTCCACCAAGAACCCAATTTTATACTAATTTTCATGTCTAATTCCATGGTATATTCTTGTATTTAACTTGGAAATAAGTAGGAGTAGCTTACCTTATCATTGATGATGAAATCCCTCCTTGAAGCTCTCCAAAAATCGCCCAATGAAGTGAAGAAAATGAGAGAAATGGCCAAACATTCGATTTTAAAACAAAGCTTCTGCCTCAACTATTTCCACTTCTGCGAAACTATTACTGCTTCCGCGGTCCTGCTTTGGCGGACAAAACTCCGCTTTTGCGGACAAGGGGGCTCCAGCCCATTTTTGCTTTTGCGGTCAGCCTACCGCTTTTGCGTTTCCGCATCAGTGGATCAAGGGCCGCTTCTGCGGTCCTGGCTGCCCTCACGCTCAACCGCTTCTGCGGCTTCTTCGTCGCTTCTGCAGGGCCGCTTCTGCGGTCCCATCTCCGCAGAAGCGGAAATACCAGCAAGCAGCAACTCAGCTATTTCCAAAAATCTATTTTCGATCCGTGAACCACTCGGAATCCACCCGAGGCCCCCAGGACCCCAACTAATCATACCAACCGGTCCCAAAACACACTACGGACTTGCTCGAGACCTCAAATCATATCAAACAACGCTAAAATAATCAATTGACCTCCAATCCAAGCTTTATGAACTTTGAACTTTCCAACTTCTACTTCCGATGATTAAACCTAACAAATCATGTCTGATTGACCTCAAATTTTGCACACAAGTCATATTTGACATTACAGGCCTACTCCAACTTTCGGAATTGGATTTTGACCCCGATATCAAAAAGTCCACTTCCGGTCAAACTTCTCAAAAACCTTCAATTTTCTATCTTTAGCCAAATGGCTTCAAAATGACCTACGGACCTTCGAATTCACTTCTGATCGCGCTCCCAACTCCAGAATCACAATGCGAAGCAACTCCCAGCCTCGAAAATTCCAAACGGACCTTGATAACACTGAAATGCACTTCAAACCAAACTTATGAAATTTCTTCCGAAATGACAACTTCCACAATAGGCGCCAAAACGCTCCCGGGTCATCCAAAACTCAATCCGGGCATACGCCCAAGTTCGAAATCATCTTACGAACCTGCTGGAACCTTCAAATTCCGATTCTGAGGTCGTTTAATCAAAATTCCAATCCTAGTTGATTCTTTCAATTTTATGCTTCTGAAATGAGAATACTCTTTCCAAATCAACTCTGAGTTTCCAAAATTTAATTCCAACCATGCGTACAAGTCAATATACCAGAAATGAAGCTGTTCATGGCCTCAGACCACTGAACGACGTGCTAGAGCTCAAAACGATCGGTCGGGTCATTACACATGCTCCGAAGAAAGACAAGAAGAAAGGTCAAGCAAACATGGTTGAAAAGCATAAAGATGTTGATGACTTGTGTGCTATGCTTTCTGAATGCAACCTGGTGGGAAATCCTAATGAGTGGTGGATTGATTCTAGAGGCACTCGCCATGTTTGTGCTGTGAGAGAAGCTTTTGCTACATATGCTCCTGTTGGACCAGAAGAGACGCTTTCTATGGAAAATGTTGCAACGGCCAAGATTGAAGGTTGTGGGAAGATCTTTCTGAAAAGGTGGTGACTCTGAACAACGTCCTTCATATTCCCGAGATTAGGAAGAATTTAGTCTCTGCCGGACTTCTTGTTAAGAATGGTTAAGTGTGTTTTTGTATCTGATAAGGTTATAATACGTAAGAATAAAATATTTGTAGGAAAAGGTTACCTCACTGGGGGGGATTTTCAAGCTGAATGTAATGGTTGTTAAGAATAATAATAAAATTTCAGCTTCGTCTTACTTACTTGAGTCAAATGAATTATGGCATATACGTTTAGGTCATGTCAATTATAAAACCTTGCGAAAAATGATTAACTTAGAAGTGTTGCCTAAGTTTGAATGCGACAAATCAAAATGTCAAGCATGTGTGGAATCTAAGTATGTTAAATATCATTGTAAGTTAGTTGAAAGGAATTCAACTCCTTCAGACTTAATTCACACAGATATTTGCGACATGAAGTCAATACCATCTCGCGGTGGAAAGAAGTATTTCATAACTTTTATTGATGCTACTACTAGATATTGCTATGTTTACTTACTTAATAGTAAAGATGAAGTAATAGACTCATTCAAGCAATACAAAAATGAGGTTGAAACACAACTTAACAAGAAAATCAAAATAATAAAAAGTGATCGGGGTGATGAATATGAATCTCCTTTTGAACAAATATGTTTAAAATATAGAATTATTCATCAAACAACATCCCCTTACATGCCCCAATCTAATGGGATTGCAAAAAGAAAGAATCATTCATTAAAGGAGATGATGAATGCATTGTTGTTAAGTTTTGGTTTGCCACAGAACTTGTGGGGGGAAGCCGTTCTTACGGCTAACCGGATACTAAATCGAGTACCCCATAGCAACACGCAATCCATTCCATATAAAAATGAAAAAGAAGGAAGCCTAACTTGAATTATTTTAAAGTGTAGAGGTGTTTGGCAAAAGTGCAAGTTTCTAAACCCAAAAGGGTTAAAATAGGATCGAAAATCGTTGATTGTGTTTTCGTAGGATATGCAACCAATAGTAAAGCATATCAATTTCTGGTTCACAAATCAAAAAATCCCAACATTCATCATAATACGGTTATAGAATCAGATAATGATGAGTTATTTGAAAATATATATCCGTATAAAAAGGAATGTGAGTCGATTGGTGAAGGATCTAAATAACCTCGGGAAGAAACAAAAGAAAGTACATTTAATCAGGAGGATCCAAGATGTAGTAAACGTCAAAAGAACGTCTAATTTATTTGTACCAGATTTTGTGACTTTCTTATTGGAAAATGAGCCTCGAACATTTAAAGAAGCTATTTCTTCTTCGGAATCATTATTTTGGAAAGAAGCAGTTAATAGTGAAATAGAATCCATATTGAACAACCATACATGGGAATTGATTGATCTTCCTCCTAAAAATAAACCTTTGGGTTCTAAATGGATTTTTAAGAGAAAAATGAAAGATGATGGCACTATTGATAAATTTAAAGCAAGACTTCTAATCAAAGGGTATGGACAATGAGAAGGTCTTGACTACTTTGATACATACTCTCCAGCTACAAGAATTACGTCCATACAGTTGTTAGTAGCATTAGTTGCAGTGTATGGTCTTGAAATTCATCAAATGGACATTAAGATGTCCTTCTTGAATGGTCTGGAGGAATAAATCTACATGGAACAACCTAAAGGTTTTGTGGTTCTAGTAAAGAAAAGAAGGTATGCAGACTTGTTAAGTCCCTTTACGGACTAAAACAAGCACCCAAATAATGGTATGCGAAATTTAACCAAACAATGTTGTTAAATGGTTTTAAGATAAATGAATGTGATAAATGTGTGTACATTAAAAATATTCCAAATCACATCTTCATTGTTTACTTATATGTGGACGATATGCTGATAATGAGTAATGGCATTGCCAACATAAATGCTACTAAGCGTATGCTAACTAGCAAGTTTGATATGAAGGACTTAGGAGTTGCTGATTTAATTATGGGGATTAAGATCCATAAAACTCATCAAGGTCTGGTATTGTCACAATCTCATTATATTAAGACAGTACTTGAAAAATTCAATCACTTAGGGTTTAAAGTTGCAAAGACTCCAATTGACGTGAATGTTGCATTAGCAAAGAACAAAGGCCAAAGCATATCACAATTGGATTATGCTCGTGCGTTGGGATGCTTAATGTACATCATGAATTGTACACGATCAAATATTGATTGTGCTATAAGTAAAATAAGTCGATGCACGAGCAATTCAGGTCAATCTCATTGGATGGCAATGAAACGAGTTTTGGGATATTTAGAACATACACAGGGCTTTTCTTTGCACTGTAATAAATATCCTGTGGTGATTGAAGGATACTGTAATGCAAATTGGATTACCGGTTTAGCTGATTCAAGTCCACAAGTGGATATGTATTCACTATTGGTGGAGAAGCGGTATCTTGAAAGTGATTCGAACAAGTTTGTATTGCCCGCTCTACAATGGAGGTTAAATTCATAGCCTTAGATAAAGCCGGTGAAGAAGCTGAATGGCTCCAAAATTTTCTTGAAAGACATTCCATTTTAGCCCAAACCGTTGACAACCAATATACATACATTGTGATAGTCAAACGGCAATTGGAAGGGTTGGGTGCATTATGTATAAATATAAATACTTCATATACGACGAAGACATAAAACCGTTAGGCAATTAATCTCTAGAGGAATTATCATGATTGACTACGTAGAGTCAAGTGATAATATGTCGGATCCACTTACAAAAGGCCTAACTAGATAGGTAGTTGAGAAATCATCACGGGGAATGGGGCTATGTCCGAGAACAAGTCATTGTGGAGTTAACTCTACCTAGAAGATTGGAGATCCCAAGATCTAGGTTCAAGGAGATTAAACAAAGTCATTAATTACGACATTGCCAACTAAAAAGTTTGGTCAATTCTCATGATGAGACAATGTTCAGTACCAAGGATAAAGTATTAAGGCTTTTTAATGATTTCTAAATTTGAAACGGGGTATATCAAATAGTGTATCTACGGGATAACACGTTTAGGAATCACCTATGCAAGTGTGAAGTGTTATCCGCTTCAAGGAGAATTTTGTAAGGTCAGTTCTCTACGCACTTATTAAACCAGGCGGTGTTCATGGCTGAAACGAACACAACAATGAGAACCAAAGACGGTTAAGGGTTGGTTGTGTGACTTATGATTGTCTAGGTATAAACCATAGTTCGACGGTTCAAAGATATCAAATCTATTGATTTACCGAGTATATCCAACATAAGTTCACTACGGAAAGTTCAAAGGGAAACTTACTTATCTATATGTAATTAGTCCTAGCTTGTGAATTGATCACGCTCAACTGAGTCTCACAAAAGACTACGCGGGCGTTGCATATATAACCTGAGTATTATTGCCCAGAATCGAACCATAGAGAATTAACCTATCAATTATTACTGTCGGATTTACTAAATTCACACAACCTGTTTTCCCAAACTTTCTTATTCACAATGGTTGATTTTCTAACAACTAATACTGAAAGTAATGAATAACTAAATATTAACTAAAATTGATGTGTAAACAATATAAAGAAAGTCTAAGGCAATGGTTTTCCCCGTTGGTACTTTCCTTGGTTGTATATGTCCTATAACTATAATTTAGCTATCTCTAATAATCATGAACTCTTCATCTGTCATAATTCTTTCTCAAGTAATTATAATAATCTACTAGACGCACTTTCTCAAGCTACACTAGCTAATTGCACAATACGGTTCACTTAGATTGCACCCGGGATTTCGTTATCTCTAATCCAACCCCTAAACCCTCCGTTATGACTCTTGTCTATACTCCAGGAGTGATGTTGTTCATACAATCACCTAAGTATTCACTCTCTCTCAAGAAGATACATAATAAATAGGAATGGATAATTGAGGGCCCTTTCAACTAATCCACAATCAAAACATAGATGAACAATTAGAGATTAACAACCAAATCTAATTATATTGATAAAATAACCAAGTTATTCCCAACAGGTTCCACCAAACCCTTAGATTAAGGTTTTTAGCTACTCATGACAATGGGGGAATCAAATACTAAAAGATTCATAATCATAAATTGCAAGAAAATAAAGAAGAATAGAAATAATAATGTTTTGGGTGATCTCTCACACTTGTTTTTCTTGCCAAAGTACTCTCTAATAATGTTTCATGCCACCCTTGGGCGAGTTCTAGTATTTAAATAGGGTTTTGGGCTAAGAATTCCAGAATTTGCACTTAAGTCCTTCAGTTTTCCGTCGCATGCCGCGGTCCTACCGCGGCCACGCTAGGACCGCGGCCAAAAGGCCTCTCTGAATCTCACATACCTGCTCTTCGCGGTCCGACCACGGTTACGCCGGGACCGCAGCAGTTCACCTCCAGGCGTAGTTTGTGTATTTCACATGGTTCATTTGGCGACTTTTGTGCGATTGGCTTCTTTTTCTTCCATAAATGATCCCAAACCACTCCATAGCCTTCTTCTACTGTATGTAACCTGCAAAACATGAAAAGCACTAATAAGAGCATTTTTCTATTACTTTTACAATAAAAACTCTACAAGAAAGTGGTTTTTTTAGGCTTAATCATAGTTCGATTCACCTATTATCAACACCCCACACTTAAAGCTTTGCTCGTCCTCGAGCAAGTTGAACCACACTTCTAGACCTAATCGCTCAACGAATTACCCAATTTTATGTTGCACCCGCCATTATGAAAGAACAACCTAAGCAGTGCAACTGTCACACCTCAGATGCAGACTCTAATGCCATGCCACACACATGCTCACTTTAGTTACTCTAATAGAGGTGAAAACTTGCTTTTTCTTTCTGAGTCACATGCCCTCACATCAATAAGTTGAGAGAAGTTCCACACATATAGAATCCAGCACAAGGAACTTTAGATAGAAAGAATCCACTCACTCTCAGCAAGGAACATTCATATGCCACACAGATACACCATAAGCTTGCCCTTAGTGTAATACTCTACTAATCGAATTATTTTAGTCTAAGATCAAGAGGTCTTTATTCGGTTGTAATATAGGCTAAGAGACGGGTAGGATATATTTGGATATAGTGACTAACCTCCCTAAGCACTTTTAATAAATTCTTCCTTTATTCCATTTTCCGTGTTCAGCCCAGTCATTCTCCCACACTTGTTTCATAAGCTAACTCCACTTCTCTAGGTGCAATTGGCCTTTTTTTAACAACCATTTCACCTTTCAAGTATTGGTTTTCCTTTTTTTTTCTACTCCCCTATCACCCCACACTTCGACTTTTACATGATCTTTAACAATTCAAGTGCTTTTAGGAGGCAAAGGGTCAAACAGTCAAGCTATTCAACACATGGATGTAGGTTATTACAAGGTTACCAAAGAATCAGGCTTAAGCTCAAAGGGGTTAACTATGAGAATACGTACATGTTGATTTATAATTAGACTGGCTACACAAAGAAATGCCTCAATCATCTCTAAAACCAAACAACTTCTATTTCGCTTTGCAAACACACCGGGCAAGTTCTAGGTATCGCATGCAAGCACAGAATACAGGTAATTTATCGCACACACTTGGCAAGTAACTCATTATGAATTAGTTCGTCAACACACTCACATGAGCTTTCAAGCAAGACAAGGTGTGCACAATTAAGGCATAAATTATGAGTCTAAACATGAGCCTAGACGTCACACTCTCAAGTTTGTTTAATTGTTAGCAGGTGTATACATCAAGGGGTGCATTCCTGCCCTTACCCATCCTAGTCCAAGAGAGTCTTCAGAGTCCTAAAAAAATCTACCGAACCTGATTCAAGAAAAGCCCTTGAAAAAGAACCGTGGTCAAAAGAAAAACCAAGGGGGAATTACTACACTACCCAAAAAGAGAAAAGAAAATAGAGAAAATCTAAGTGGACTACTTCCCTCAAGACTACTATCCAAGTGGTCCATCCTCAGGAATTGTCCTTTACCCCTTTTTTTTATCAACCGACTTTGACCCTCAAGAGACCCGTCGACAAGTGTCCGTCGTTGGGCCAAGTCAATTACTTATAAGATAATACAACAACACAGCTACAGAACTACAATATGCTATATGTACACTACAATACGACACAACAACAAGTCTCCCACCCCACACTTAAAGTAATGGCATGTCCCCATGTCATAACATAAATAAAGAGTAGTAGGGTAAGAAGACTTCCCTGAGTATCAGTCGGAGTCGGAGACCGTGCTGGGGTTCACATGGCAAGCTCTACCCAAAGCACGGAACCACGCCATGAAGCGGTTCTCAGACCGGGCCTGTCACTGAGACATAACATCCATCCTCACATACAGGCCATCCACCAAGGATCGAAGTTCCTCGAGCTCCTTCTCCACAGAACCTAGCATAGGCCGGGAGGACTGTGATCTAGAGAGTCCTGCCCCAGTGTGGAGACGCCTAGAGGGTCCGGCTCCATCATAGGATCTCCTGGAGGGTGCCATTGGTGCTGGGGCTTCATCCTCATCATCAATCTCTATGGTCGTGGGTGCATCTCTGCCCACTGAGATCCTAGAAGTTCTGAAAAGTGTCTTTGCGGGCAATGTGCCATCAGTAGGACTAGTGGGGACACCCTTAAGTCGACACAATGTTGTCACCAATGAGGGAAAGTAAAATCCCATAGACTACAGCGAGGATCGGAGGATCATTTCATCATCAAAAAGTCGCACCGCATCAAAGTCACGCTTGGTGACAAAGCACCATACCAGTATAGCCTGTAGGTGGTTCACATCAGTTGTGTTGCTTTGGGCAAGAACCGACTACAAATGATGGTGAACCAGCACTTGGCCTCGTGTGTGAAGGACTTGGAATGGAGGGTGATGTTTTCCTGTATCCAGGTAGGTTGACCATCAGCGCAGATTGCTTCAATCATGGTTTCCCAAGAGATCCCATAGGCGTCATGATAATGATCAGCATCACCTCTGAATTGGGGCAACTACAAAACCTAGTGAATCTTCGGGATTGAGGCATCCACCAGCTTGCCATGCACAATTACCTCCCGGCCCAAATGTTCCTGGCAGTTTGCGTAGAATTCCCTGACTAGCATCGAATTTTCTATTTCGAGCTCATCAAACAAAAATTCCATCTCCCTCCGTCGTATCTCCTCATACATGTATGGGCTTTCCATACGGAGGGCAGCCCTATCCACAGCAATCTTCGGGATAAAGGTTTTTGTGGCCTTCGCATGAAATGCGTCCTCTGCCCCCTGAGACTGGAACCTAGCTTCATCATATGTTGGCCCGTGGGAAGTACTTATCGAGCCTCTTTGCCTCTTTCGTGCCATAGTACCTGACTGGGCCCGTCACTGGGCTACTGCGGTCCTACCGCGATTACGCTGGGACCGTGGTAGACCAAGTTCAGAGAGCATATTTGACCGCGGTCCTACCGCGGTCATGCTTGGACCGTGGTGGGAAAACTTCAGAGGGCTTGTTTGACCGCGGTCCGGCCGCGGTTACGCCGGGATCGCGGTCAAGGCATTTTTCTAACACCTCTTTTACATTACACTTACAAAACATTCGTGGGTTGCCTCCCACACAGCGTCTGATTTAACGTCGCGGCATGACGCAAGTAGTTGAGTTCTTACTCCTCGTTCTCGTATTGGGGTTCTTTGAAATGTGACACCACTGTATCCCCTTTTTCTTCAGGTGATCCAAGGTAATATTTCAACTTTTGCCCATTGACGGAGAATTTGTTCGTCCTGTCTTTCGACTTGATCTCCACAGCTCCACTTGCGAACATTTGCACTACTCTAAATGGCCCTGACCATCGGGACTTTAACTTACCCGAAAACAATCTCAACCGTGAATTATAGAGCAATACCATGTCCCCAGGTTTGAAATGTCGCTCAATAATGTCCTAGTCGTGTAACCTCTTCATTCTTTCCTTGTACAATCTTGTACTCTCAAAAGCAAGATATCTGAACTCGTCAAGCTCATGCAACTCAGTAATTCTAGTTGTGCCCGCAACTTCAATATCTAAGTTCAACTACTTCAATTCCTACCACGCTTTATGCTCAAGTTTAATTGGCAGGTGACATGCCTTTCCAAACACCAACTTATATGGTGACATACCAATTGGTGTTTTAAATGCAGTCCTGTAGGCCCAGAGTGCGTCATCTAGCTTCCTCACCCAATCAGTTCTTGTGGCGTTCACTGTCTTGGTCAACACACTCTTGATTTCTCTGTTGGACACTTCCACCTGTCCACTAGTTTGCGGGTGATACGGAGTAGCCACCTTGTGGCGCGCGTCATACTTAGCAAGCAACTTTTCGAAGTCTCTATTGCATAAGTGAGTGCCTCCGTCGCTAATAATGGCTCGTGGTGTTCTAAATCGGGTGAATATGTTCTTCTTCAGGAACCCCACCACTACTCTTGCATCATTAGTGGGTAACGCAGTAGCTTCTACCCACTTGGACACGTATTCCACAGCAACCAGTATGTATTTATTTCCAAAGGAGCTGATGAAAGGACCCATGAAGTCAATCCCCCAGACATCAAACACTTCCACCTCTTGAATCGAGTTCATGGGCATCTCGTGGCAACGGGAAATGTTCCCAGTCCTCTGACATTCATTGCAGCCCTTTACCCATAGGTGTGCGTCTCTAAACACTGTTGGCCAAAAGAATTCGGCCTCAAGCACTTTCGCCGCTGTCCTGACTCCTCCAAAATGTCCTTTGTATGCCGATGCGTGACAAGCCTGCAAAACAGAAGATCGTTCTATCTCGGGGATACACCTCCGGATCATACTGTCAACACATATTCTAAACAGATAAGGCTCATCCCAATAATACATGTGACTATCACGATAAAATTTCTTTCTTTGGGAAGATGAGAGGTCATGAGGAACTATACAACTGGCCAGGTAATAAGAAAAATCTGCATATCATGGCGCTTTCTCAAGATTAGTAGCGAGCAGCTGCTTGTCTGGAAAAGTTTCCAGGATCTCTTCAACCTCGATTGCTTTTTCAGCTCCTTCAAGTCATGATAGATGATCAGCGACTTGATTTTCTGTGCCCTTACGGTCACAAATTTCAAGGTCGAATTCTTGTAACAGCAGCACCCAACGAATTAGGCGCGGCTTAGACTCCTTCTTTTCAATTAAGTACCTGAGAGCTGCGTGGTCAGTATATACAATTACCTTGGAACCAATCAGATATGATCGGAACTTGTCGAAGCCAAACACCATGGCCAACATCTCCTTCTCAGTCACAGTGTAATTCAGCTGGGCTCCACTCAGCGTTCTGCTAGTGTAGTATATTGGATGCATCAACTTGTCCTTCCGTAGGCCCAGCACTGCCCCCACTGCGTAGTCACTAGATTCACACATGAGTTCGAACGGTTGCTCCCAGTCGGGGGCAACTATGATAGGTGCTCTGACCAGCCACTTTTTCACCTTCTCGAATGCTACTCTGCAATCATCAAAAAACAAAAAAGGGTGATCTTTTTCTAACAACTTACAGAGAGGGTTGGCGATCTTTGAGAAGTCTTTTATGAATCGCCGATTGAAACCGGCATGCCCGAGGAAGCTTCTGATTGCTTTTATTGAAGTTGGAGGGGTAGTTTTGCTATCACATCTACCTTAGAACGATCCACCTCAATTACTTTGCTTGACACCCGGTGTCCCAAGACTATGCCTTATTGTACCATAAAATGGCACTTTTCCCAATTCAGAACCAGATTAGTCTCGATACACCATTTCAGCACAAGAGTCAGATTTATCATGCACTCATCAAATGAGTTCCCCTCCACTGAGAAGTCATCCATGAACACCTCCATTATGTCCTCTACCATGTCAGTGAATATGGCCATCATGCACCGTTGGAATGTGGCAGGTACGTTGCATAGGCCAAAGGGCATCCTCCGAAAGGCATAAATACCATACGGGAAAGTGAAAGAGGTCTTCTCTCTATCCTCCGGTGCAATGGAAATTTGATTGTACCCAGAGTACCCATCTAGAAAACAAAAATGTGACCTCTCTGCCAATCTGTCTAACATCTGATCAATGAAGGGAAGTGGAAAGTGGTCTTTCCGGGTGGCTAGATTTAACTTCCAATAGTCCATGCAAATTCTCCAGCCCATGACGATTCCTGTAGAGATCAATTCATTCTTATCATTCTTGACTACCATCATGCCACCCTTTTTAGGAATACATTGAACTGGGCTAACCCAGCTGCCGTCAAAGATTGGGAAAATGATTCCCGCATCTAACCACTCGATTACTTCTTTCTTCACCACTTCCTTCATATTGGGGTTCAGCCTTCTTTGGTGTTCCTTGGAAGGTTTGTGTCCCTCTTCCAGTAGAATTTTGTGCATACAGTAGGCGGGGCTGATCCCCTTTATGTCTGCCATGGTCCACCCAATGGCAGTCTTGCATTTCTTAAGTACCTGCAATAGTTGTTGAGCCTGCACATCTAACAAACTAGATGAGATAATAACAGGTAATGTGGAGTTAGGTCCAAGAAATTCATACCTTAGATGGGCGGGCAATGGTTTCAATTCTAGCTTTGGTGGTTCTTCGATGGATGGATTGGCTGGAGGAGTTTCTCGATTTTCCAAGTGCAATGGCTCAAACTCTAGGGTCCTATCCCAGAACCCTCTATCCTCTAATGCCAACACCCATTCCGCCATATCCTCTCCATTTACCTCATCCAAATTCATTAGACATGCAACAAGAGGGTCTTCAATAGTCAGCCTTTCATCGTTAGTCTCTACAATTACATCCACGGCATCAATAAGAGAGCAATTGGCGAACTCACTTGGTCGCCTCATAGATTTCTGCACACTGAATGTTATTTCTTCATCGTTCAGCCTTATCTTGAGTTCCCCAGTCTCACAATCAATTAGAGCTCTTCCCGTGGCCAGGAATGGTCTTCCCAAAATGATGGGAATCTCTTCATCTACCTTACAATCTAGGATCACAAAATCTGCAGGGAAGACAAATTTCCCTACTTGAATCAGCACATCGTCTAGGATTCCATAGGGTCGTTTCACTGTCCTGTCAGCCAGTTGCAACAACATAGATATGGGTCTAGCTCTTCCAATGCCCAAGCTCTTATACATATCTAGGGGCATAAGATTGATGTTGGCCCTAAGATCACACAGTGCCTTAGCAAAAACAAAATTTCCAATAGTGCATGGAATTGTAAAGCTCCCTGGATCAGACACATTTTTAGCAATTGGTCTAGTCACCACTGTACTACAGGTCTGAGTAAGCGTAACTGTGACCAAGTCTTTAAAATCAAACTTTCGGGACATTAAGTCCTTCATCATCTTTGTATACCCAGGCATCTCCTTCAAAGCATCAATTAATGGTATATTTACCTGGATTTGCTTCAGCATGTCAAAGAACTTCTTGTATTGCTCCTCCTTTTTGTACTTATCCAACCTCTGGGGGAAGGGTGCAGGGGGTATCTTCTTCCCAATCACTTGGGACTGATCTTTATCAGCTGCTACCTCAACTACTGACTCCTGGACTTTTTTAGCTTCTTTCTCGGTCTCATTCTGAATGCAATTTTCTTCTTGAGTAGGCTGGACTGTTACCTCTGTCAGATCCGTTGATTCATCCAGCTCGATGGGCACTGGTATGAGTGTCTCAGTCTGTCTAGATTCTCGAGCCCTTTCTTTCTCTTTATCCAGATCTCTTCCATTACGTAGACTCACTGCCATCAGCTGTTTCGGTCCCTGATCTTTTGGATTTATCTGAGTGTCTGCAGGTAGTGTCCCTTGAGGACGATTGTTCAGGGACATCTAAATTTGGCCCACCTATACTTTGATATTTTTGATTGCTGCATCATGGGAATCGACTCTTTCATTAATTTTAGCATTAAGGCCAATAACCTGCTGCATCATTGCTTCAAGTCTAGCAAACCTATCTTCCTGCCTTCCACCATGTTGCTGCTGAGGTGGGTGATACCCTTACTGCTGATTCTGATTGTTGTATCCTTGTGGTCGTGGGTAAGGTGCCATATTGTTGGGGGGGTCTTATATCTCCCATATTCCTGGTGTTGAACTGTGGCTGTGGTGGCCTGTATTGCTAATTTTGTTGACCCCAATTCTGACCACCCTATCTCTGGCCGCCATAATTAGACTCATAGTTCATGATTTCAGGGTAGTGATGATGATCGTGTTCTGCATTCCACTGATTACCAATTGACTGACTAATGCAAGATACACACAATCCCCCATTGGTAGTATCAACAATATGTACCTACTGTTTCTGCCCTGACTCTTCCACCTTCTTGGTGAGTATGCTCATCTGTGTCAATAAGGTGGCCATGTTTTTTGCCATAGAATTGGATGGATCTAAAGGCACTGAGTGTACCACTGGAGTGATGGGTGCACCTCTGGTTACGCAGCCCGAATTCTGTGCCATCTTGTCAAGCAGACTTTGGCCCTCTCTCCATGTTTTGCTCAAGAATGCTCCATCAGCTAAAGCATCAACAATGTTATTTACGCTATCTGACAATTCCATGTAGAACCACTGCCCAACATTAGATCTGGAACACCATGGTGTGGACATATGACCAACATCCCTTTAAAAAGCTCCCATGTTTCATGCAAAATCTCCATCGGTCTCTGTTTAAAGCTCAAAATCTCATCAATTTGTTGTGCATTCTTGTTGGGTGGATGGAACTTGTTGTGAAATTGCTTGACTAGTTCATCCCACGTTGCTATAGAATTTATGGGAAGTGAATTCAGCCAAGTCTGGGCAGCTCCTGTCACTGAGAATGGAAACAATAACAGTTTGATTGCTTCTGGAGTTACACTGGGTTGCCTTTGGGTTTTGCAGATAGACAAGAAATTCTTCAAATGCTGTTGAGGATCTTTAACTTGTGACCCTGAAAATAGTCCCTTATTCTACAACAAGTGCAGCATGTTATTTGTGATCTGAAATGACTCAGCCTGTATCTGCGGAACTACTATCGATGTGGATAGATTCTCAGCTGTGGGTTGTGTCCAGTCATAGAGAGCAGCCTCTGGCACTGGCACTATTGGTGCTAGTGGGTTTTCCTGGTTATCACCCATGATTGTTTCGAATTGTGTGGTTGTTGGTTATTGTTTGTTTTGTCGGTTGGCCCGATTCAAAGCCCTGAAAACTTTCTTGGGATCTGATAATGCTTCTAATACTTCACCAGATCTCGATGAGTTTCTAGGCATGCACCTGTGCAACCAAGTCAACAAACGTTAAAAGTTCAATGTAAAATTGAGTATAGAGAAAACTGACTACACTAAGAATTTTGTACTTCTTTCAATTGTAATTGATAACACCGTTAATTCCCCGGCAACGGTGCCAAAATTTGATCACGCTCAACCGAGTCTCACAAAAGACTACGCGGGCATTACAAATATAACCTGAGTATTATTGCCCAGAGTCGAACCACAGAGAATTAACCTATCAATTACTACTGTCGGATTTACTAAATTCACACAACCTGTTTTTCCAAACTTTCTGATTCACAATGGTTGATTTTCTAACAACTAATACTGAAAGTAATGAATAACTAAACATTAACTAAACTTGATGTGTAAACAATATAAAGAAAGTCTAAGGCAATGGTTTCCCCCGTTGGTACTTTCCTTGGTTGTATATGTCCTATAACTATGATTTAGCTATCTCTAATAATCATGAACTCTTCATATATCATAATTCTTTCTCAAGTAATTATAATAATCTACTAGACGCAATTTCTCAAGCTACACTAGCTAATTGCACAATACGGTTCACTTAGATTGCACCCGGGGTTTCGTTATCTCTAATCCAACCCATAAATCCTCGGTTATGACTCTCGTCTATGCTCCGGGAGTGATGTTGTTCATATAATCACCTAAGTATGCACTCCCTCTCAAGAAGATATATAATAAATAGGAACGGATAATTTGGGGCCCTTTCAACTAATCCACAATCAAAACATAGATGAACAAGTAGAGATTAACAACCAAATCTAATTATATTGATAAAACAAACAAGTTATTCCCAACGGGTTCCACCAAACCCTCAGATTAAGATTTTTAGCTACTCATGACAATGGAAAAATCAAATACTAAAAGATTCATAATCATAAATTATAAGAAAATGAAGAAGAATAGAAATAATGATATTTTGGGTGATCTCTCACACTTGTTTTTCTTGCCAAAGTACTCTCTAATAATGTTTCATGCCTCCCTTGGGCGAGTTCTAGAATTTAAATAGGGTTTTGGGCTAAGAATTCCGGAATTTGCACTTAAGTCCTTCAGTTTTCCGTCGCCTGCCGCGGTCTTACCGCGGCCACGCTAGGACCGCGGCCAAAAGGCCTCTCTGAATCTCACATAGCTGCTCGCCGCGGTCCGGCCTTGGTTACGCCGGGACCACGGCAGTTCACCTCCAGGCATAGTTTGTGTATTTCACATGGTTCATTTGGCGACTTTTGTGTGATTGGCTTCTTTTTCTTCCATAAATGATCCCAAACCACTCTATAGCTTCTTCTACTGTATGTAACCTGCAAAACATGAAAAGCACTACTAAGAGCATTTTTCTATCACTTTTACAATAAAAACTCTATAAGAAAGTGGTTCTTTTGAGGCTTAATCATAGTTCGATTCACTTTTTATCACGAATCACACCGTTTTTCATGCATATTTCCGTGATATAGTCATTCCCCATTCATGGTGGGGATTGTTGGGTTTTTAAGCATTAATATGGCTCAAAAGAGGGTGAATGAGAAATGAAGTGAAATAAAATTTTAAGTTCCCCCCTTACAAAGGGACATTGTCCTATATTGGAAGAGGAAGAGGTTTTTGATGGGTATATAAGCAGTCGCTCTTTTTCTAGCTCTTAAAGAGTTGAGAAGAAGGCAAGCCTCATGCCGCCGTCGTCGTCGCTCGGCTTCGGATTTGAATTTGGATTTAGTCAAATGATCGATTAATTAATTATTTGGACCAAATATATTTTTTAATAGTAAATATTAACAGAAATGTTATTAACTATCCGTTTTAATAACAGAATATTAATATTAAATCCAACGGAATATTAAACGTTTTTCCGTTTTTCAGTTGTGTAACTGAAAATTAATCTCCCTCTTTAATTCCCTATTTATTATTGCATAAATTAGCCATTTATCTTATGGCATTTATGCTATGCCCGTTTTGCATAAACAACCACTCTGAAGAGTTGCACCTCTTCAGATTTTAGCCCAACATTGACTATAAATACAAGTCCATGCTCTCAGAATTTCATACGATTTCTGAGTTCTCCTCCTTACTTTTGCATACTTTTAACTTCAAAGAAAGCAACAGTAAGTGTGATTTGCTACCGAACTTTGTGTTTGCTGAAATACTAGGGTTTGAAGTACCACTATACAAATGTGTAATTCGTTCTATCCTGGGAAGAAATAATCCATAACCTTGAGTGCTAGGAGGAGATTAAATTCCTTAAGGAAACACTGTGAATTCAGTAGGCTCAGATTAACTTTTGTTTCGTTTACATTTTATATTTATATGTTATTTTATCTTTTCCAGAATTAGTTTACAAATGCAGATTAATAACAAAAAATCCATTAAATATTCTAAATTTGAAATCCAATTATTAGAGCTTCAAGTTGTATTTTGCTCCGGTGAGAGAAGTCTAATCCAGTGAATCAAAACATTGCCAATAGTAGTCGCATGAAAGAAAAGTATTAGGTGAGAATATGAGATGCCTAATGATGGTTGAGAAAAATCGTTTTCCTCTTTCCAAACGAGAAGAGTGAAGGCAAACAATTGGGTAACGACTTCAATTTGGTGGCTTTCAAATGGAAGCTTCTTTAAGGAGAAAGAGAAAATCGCCGTTGACACAGTAACATGGAAGGAATTATAGTAATGGGAAAGCTAAGGTGACTAGGCAAATTTTGAAAATAGTGGAATGCACGTAGCATGTTCTCATCTATTCTGCTGGACAATTTTTTTTTACTTTATAAGCATTTCATTGTACCTTACTCTCATCTATATATTTAAATAATTAATTTTATATAATTTTGTCCCTTTGCTGGCTATCTTTGGTGTGCACATGCTAACCTTTGATTGGACTTATCCATGTAATAGTGGTGAAACTAGAAATTTTTACAAAAATATTCAAACATAATAATAATAATAATAATAATAATAATTCTCAATTAGTAGGTATCACATTTTTCTCTTTCATTATGGCATAGGACATGGCCAAACCATTAAGCCTCATTTTAACCTTAACGTGTGTTACTTGTACCTTTGGAGAATGTGGTGATTTTTAATCGTATCTAATCTTGCGTG
Organism: Nicotiana glauca; assembly: GCA_026770625.1. NCBI lineage: Eukaryota > Viridiplantae > Streptophyta > Magnoliopsida > Solanales > Solanaceae > Nicotiana > Nicotiana glauca. The sequence goes on from MU741686.1 coordinate 192,954, forward strand.
CCCACCTCTATCTTAGATTCACATTTCTACAACACTTATTTTGTGGATAACATAGTCGATCTTATAGTTGTTCTATAGAGCATACCTTTCACCTTGATAGGCATCCTTCTATCACATAACACCCCGGTAGCACTTCTCCATTTCAACAATCCGATTTAATCATATGAGTAATATCTTCATCTACTATTCTATTCTCTTGAAACAACAAGAATATATAGCTAAAATTATTTGTATTTTGGCATCGCAACTCCATCTGGTCTCACCTTAACTTAGCTCTTCTCATGCTAACAAAACTTACGGTGCATGTACTCATGAGTCTTACTGTATTGGGAAAAAATAGTATTCATATACATGTTGACGTGGCGTGACACGTGGAATGGTTAATAAATTATGATCAGCCACGATTCAAGGGTTATGAACAGCTACGAGAAGGAAGAGGCACGAGATGAGAGATTCAACGCTTCGTCCCTGTTTAAACTCAGCATCTCGTTCCTATTTAAATTTATTTACACACGAGCGATGACAAGAATGAATCTGGTTAAAGAAAAAGGGGGAAATACGGCATTAAACACGGAAGCCGTTAAGGAATATATGCATTCAATACAATAATTATGTAATGCAGCATTTAATATTATTAAATACTCATAATAGCCTCATTATGGCTTAGGCATAACGTACGTTCCTAGAGATACTCAAAGGTACCTATAAAAGGAGGAATATGTAATCAGTTGAGGGACGGTGACTATTGCAATATATCTTAATTTTCTTGCTTTCTGTTGATATCATTTCCAAATCTCTTTATTTAAATTCTTTTCTTTCGATTATCAGTAACCCGATTCTTCTTAATTCAAGCTTTGCCAAGAAACCTATTTTTTGGTTAAACAAATTAGTTCTGTCGCTGGAAAACTGATAATCAATTGTAGTTCAATTTAATTTTCTGTATTGAATCAACTATGTCGAACAACAACAACAACACTCAAGAAAATCAAATCAACCAGCAAAATCAGGGAGATCCTCAGAATAACAACAATCAAGATCCAACCCTTCATGGATCACCACGCCAATCTCGTGAGGGCACTCCTGATGGGTCTCATGCAGAAGAACGTGGTCAGTTCGCGAACGAAGAGGCTATGAATCATGCCCTATAAAAACTTATTGCCTCGCAAGTCAATAAAGCTCTTCAGGCTTTTGTTAGCCAATTGCCTGTTGCTCCACCCACACCTACTCCAAACAACAATACTTTGAAAAATCCTCGTTCTGGATTAGTTAATTCCGTCAATGGTGAAATACAGGAGGGAGACCCAGGTAATCCAATTAATACTGATTTACAAAATCTTGTACTAACTTTGCAGAAACAGCTTAAGGAGCAAAATGAGCACATAGAACAAATACCCGGAGTACCACCTGTGATCAAGGGGGTAGATACAGATAAATATTCTCAACAACCATGGAAGCCAAGTGCCGCCCCCCTCCCAATTCCAAAGAAGTTTAAGATGCCTGATATTCCAAAGTACGATGGTACATCAGACCCGCGAGATCACGTTACCGCATTCACAACAGGCGTCAAGGGCAATGATCTAACTAAGCAGGAGATTGAATCAGTTCTAGTCAAGAAATTTGGTGAAACACTCACTAAAGGGGCCTTAACATGGTATTCTCTTTTACCTGAAAATTCTATAAATTCGTTTGTTGAGCTTGCAGATCTATTTATTAAAGCACACTCGGGAGCTCAAAAAGTTGAAAAGAGAATGGAAGACATCTTCAAAATCAAGCAAGGTGATTCAGAGTTGCTTAGAGAATTCGTAGATAGATTTCAACGGGAAAGAATGACGCTGCCACGAGTACCTGATAATTGTGCGGCCATTGTTTTTGCCAGCAATTTGAATGAGAAGAGTTCAAAAGCCACGAGGCGACTCAAAGAAAGCCTTCATGAATTTCCAGCAACAACGTGGAATGATGTCTACAATAAATACAGTACAAAGATTAGGATTGAAGAAAATATCATTTTACGACATAAAATAAAAGAAAAAGTAAGTTCAAGACGTATGGAAAATGAAAAAGGATCTGGTAAAACAGGTACGAGCCTTATATGGGACCTGCGAGGAAAGACTCACGGTCAAGGCAAGATAATCAAAGGTAGGATCACAAATCGAAAAGCAGGGAATCAGGCTCCTCATCAAGGTTCGGAGATTATCGGAACTCGCATGGACCACGTGACAATGAGGGAAGTTTAAAAGCAAGTTTTGGTGGTTACAATTTTAACGTAACCACCTCTGAACTCGTGGTTGTTTTAAGGAGCATGGGAGATAAGGTGCGATGGACCAAAGAGATGAGATCGAACCCAAACAGAAAAAAACCCTGATCATTGGTGCGAATTTCACAACGACCACGGGCATAAAACCGCAGATTGCAGATTTTTGCAATGTGAGGTTGATCATTTATTGAAGCAAGGGTATCTTACTGAGCTATTTAGTGAGAAAGGTAAGCAAGTGTATATGAAGAACAGACAAGAGCCTCCAAAACTGCCTTCGCCCAAAAGAGTCGTCAATGTTATAAGTGGGGGAGAAGATATCAATGGTGTTTCATATACCGCAGCTAATAAACCCTCCAAGATATCAATCACTCATGGAAAGTGGTTGCGACAAGTGCTAGAAGAAGAGAATATTACATTCAACGATACGAATGCTGAGGGTCTCTTAACCCCGCATAACGACGCACTGGTCATATCTTTACTTGTATATGATACTAACGTGAAATGAGTTTTAATTGATCCAGGCAGTTCTGTGAATATTATTTTGATGCGAGTATTGCGCGAGATGCAAGCTGAGGATAAATTAATCCCAGAAGCGCATACTTTGACGGGATGAAAACTCTAGTGTCATAACAAAAGGAGAAGCAATCCTTACTACATTCGCGGAAGGCATTGTGAAAGATACCAAATTTCAAGTCGTAGATATAGAAATGGCTTATAATATGATTTTGGGGAGGCCATGGATCCACGACATGGATGTTGTTCCATCAACATTACATCAAGTTATTAAATTTTCATCACCTTGGGGGATATGTCAAATCAGAGGCGATCAACAAACTTCTAGAAACATCAATTCCGTTGCAAATTCAACTGATAAGGGTGGAGATAAATAGCAATTACAGAATTCGAGGGGGGGGGGGGAAGATACGGCATCGACCTCAATTGAACAAGAGCAAATAGATGTGGATTCAAGATCTGATACCACTCAAGATCCAGAGGAGAATGACAACATCAAAACAACCATTGAGGAATTAAAGGTTGTGGTTTTATTTATACACTGGTCTGAGAGGAAAGTGTATATAGGAGCCAACCTCAGCCCGGAGGTAAAACGTAAGTTAATTGAATTTTTAAAAGCTAACACAGATTGTTTTGCTTGGACCCATTCTGACATGACAGGCATACCGCCCTAGGTTGTAACTCTCAAGTTAAATGAAGATACTTTGTATCCTCCAATCAAGCAAAAGAAAAGAAAGCAAGGAACTTTCAAGAATAAGGTGATTCAAGAAGAAGTTCAAAAATTGCTGAAAATCGATTCAATTCGTGAGGTAAAATATCCTAACTAGTTGGCTAACACTGTCATGGTTCCTAAGAAGAACGGTAAATGGTGGGTCTGTGGAGACTACACAGATCTTAATATTGTCTGTCCAAAAGATTCTTTCCTTTTACCACACATAGATCAGTTAATTAATACTACTGCAGAGCATGAATTATTAAGTTTTTTAGATGCTTACTCAGGTTATAATCAAATAAAAATGGATCCAGAAGATGAGGAAAAAACTTCTTTCATAACAGACAGGGGGAATTATTGTTATAAGGTAATGTCCTTTGGTCTTAAGAATGCAGGAGCAACTTATCAAAGGTTAGTCACTCAAATATTTCAAGAACATCTAGGTCAGACTATGGAGGTATATATAGATGATATGCTAGTTAAGACTTAGCATGCACAAGATCATATATCGCATCTATTTGAAAATTTTAGAATTTTGCGAAAATACAATATGAAGTTGAATCCAGAAAAATGTGCATTTGGTGTGGCATCAGGTAAGTTTTTAGGTTTTCTTGTTTCTAACCGAGGTATTGAAGTAAATCCTGCACAGATTAAGGCCATTGAAGAAATCCCCGATACACTTTCAAACAAGAAAAAAGTACAAAGACTTATGGGAAGAATCGCAACTTTGGGACGATTCATTTCGAAATCATCGGAAAAATGTTTTAAATTTTTCTCGGCACCTAAAAAGCAGGATCATTTTGAGTAGGATGAAGGGTGTCAACAGGCACTTAGAAATTTGAAGGCTTACCTATCAAATCCACCTTTGCTAGCAAAGCCAAAAGCCGAAAAAAAAAACTTTTCATCTACCTTGCTATTTCAGAAGTTGCGGTAAGTGCGGTTTTGGTTCGTGAAGAGCAGGGTAAGAAATCTCCTATTTATTATGTTAGTAAATATTTATTAGATGCAGAGACACAATATCCACAACTGGAAAAACTGGCACTTGCTTTAATTATGGCATCTAGAAAGTTAAGACCATATTTTCAATGTCATCCCATTGTTGTGGTAACTGCATACCCTTTACGTGGTATATTGCATAAACATGAATTGTTAGGAAGGTTAGCTAAATGGGCCATAGAACTAAGTGAATATGAAATCACGTACCTACCTAGAACAGCAATAAAATCCCAGATATTAGCTGATTTCGTGGCTAACTTTAGCCAAGGGATGCAGTTAGAAGCTAAAAAAAGAAGTTCAGATACTTAATGGGGTTAATCTAGCAACATGGACTTTATTCACTGATGGCTCATCTAACGTAAAAGGTGCTGGATTAGGAATTATTTTAGTACCACCTACAGGCGAAACTATTAGACAGACTATTAAATGTCACCCCATAACTAATAATGAAGCAGAGTATGAAGTTGTGATTGTAGGTTTGGAATTGGCATGAGAACTTGGTATAAGTCAAGTGGTGATCAAAAGTGATTCTCAGTTGGTAGTTAATCAAATGCTGGGGACTTATATAGCCAGGGAGACAAGGATGCAACAATACTTAGAAAAGGTACGGGAATTGATAAAGCAATTTCAAACTTGGAAGGTCATCCAAATTCCAAGGGATGAAAACATTGAAGCGGATGCCTTAGCCAATCTTGCATCCGCCGCAGATGTAGCAAACGATGCAAACGCCTCAGTCATTCATTTATTTCATTCAGTTCTCGAACCCGATAAAAACGAGGTAAATTTTAATAATTTAACTTGGGACTGGAGAAACGAAATTGTTGCTTTTTTACAGTATGGTACCATCCCTGATGACAAAAAGAAAGCATACGCACTTCGAAAAAAGGTTGCTCGCTACTGTTTAAAACAAGGCAAGCTTTACCTTAAAATATTCGGTAGCCCCTTATCAAGATGCCTCGGACCTTCTCAGACAAAGTATGTAATGAGGGAAATACATGAGGGTCACTGCGGGAATCATGTAGGAGGAAGATCACCGGTAAGAACCTTGATTAGGGCAGGGTATTACTGGCCCAAAATGGAAGAAGAAGCAAAGAGTTTCGTGGATAAATGCGATAAATGTCAAAGATATGGTAACAATATGCACCGACCAACAAAATTATTACATCCGGTTATTATACCATAGCCATTCATGAAATAGGGAATGGACATAGTTGGACCATTGCATCAAGCAAAAGGACAAGTAAAGTTTCTTCTCGTACTTACTGATTATTTCACTAAATGTGTGGAGGAAGGAGAATTTAAACAGGTGCGAGAAAAGGAGGTCAAAGACTTCATTTGGCGTAACATTATCTGTCGATTCGGTGTACCAAAGGAAATCGTATGTGACAATGGTCCTCAATTTATCGGAGCTCAAGTCACAGAGTTTCTCGAAAGTTGGCAAATAAAAAGGATTATATCTACACCTTATCATCCAGTGGGTAATGGACAAGCAGAATCAACAAACAAAGTGATTATTAATAATTTAAAGAATCGATTAGAGGAATCAAAGGAAAATTGGCCTAAAGTGTTACTCGGAGTTTTGTGGGCATATCGCACAACAACAAAAACGAGCACAGGTGAAATGCCCTTCTCTTTGGTTTATGGAGCTGAAGCACTAATCCCAGTAGAAATAGGAGAACCAAGCACAAGATTCTCACAAGCAACACAGGAGTCCAATAATTAAGAGATGTGGGTCAATTTAGATTTATTAGAAGGCAGGAGAGAAGCTGCGTTAATAAGAATGGCCGCACAAAAACAACTGATCGAGCGTTGTTACAACAGGAAAGCACCCCTGAGATACTTCAAAATTGGGGACTTCGTGATTAAAAGGATTTTTCAATCTACAAAGGCAACCAATGCGGGCAAACTAAGTCCTACCTGGGAAGGACCCTACAGAGTTCGTGATATAGCAGGAAAATGAGCATATGAGTTTGAAACAATGGACGGGAAGGTACTTCCTTCACACTGGAATGTTGTTCATGTAAAGAGATATTACTTCTAAGAGAAAGCTCACGGTTAGGTATCGCCATGTTAAATTTTATTTTTTGAATTGTTAAAATTTTACTAACGATTTTAGATGCTAGGCAAAACGCTCACCCGAACTAAATGATGAGTCACGACCTGTAAGGCAAAATGGAATAAACTAAAATTCCTGGCCCAGGGTTACAATTATTCTGATAGAAATATAAATGGGCTGAGCAGTCTTCATCTATAATCGCACCCCCGAGTCCCGTATGTATTTCCTTTTCAGGAAAAGGACTAGATGAAAGAGACTATCAAGTGCTCGAGGCTTCATGCTTCAATACTCAAACACTTGGGGGACTAGATAAAATATGCAGTCACATGTATATAAAAGGCAATGGAGATCGAGCAAAAATCAAGCCTAAGAAGAGTCAAGTACGGAGTGGAAGTTAAGGAGTCATAGCATACATCATAGTGTTCTTTCCCATGAGAACAATGGAGTCACCTCTCAAAACTCTTCCTAATGTTTTGAAGTTAAAGGAACCGAAGGCACCTCAGAATGGTTAGGGTAAAGACTATGTACTAAAACGGGTTATAAAGAAAAACCTTGTATCTATTGTTCTTCTTTTTGTATAAATCTATTACAAGAAAAATACTTACTAGAAAGTTCTAGATGTAATTCAAATACATGTAGAGGATTACTCAAAATTTGTCAAAGTTTAGAAATGAAAACTTGTCTAAGTTGTTGCAAAGAAACATGTGTGTTCCTATTTCTTTTATCGTATAATAAACACCATTATGAAGTTGAGACGTCTTCTTCATCAAGTATTAAAATATAAAAGGGCCCTCTTTTATAAAGCTCATGACATTTATTCATGAGATTGATGGAAGCATTTTTCAAAGAATAAAAACGCAGTCTATTCTCTAAGTCCTTGGAAATAAAAGGCACGAATAGAATAGGTGGAAGTTTAAAGGCAACTTCTCAATATTTTAAAACTAAAGACTAAGTATAAACTTAGTCATCGAGTTGTTCATACTAAAAACTACCCCTTTAACAAAACTTGGGGACTTGTAACTAACAAACCAGGGGTTCGGTTACAAACAAAAAGAGAAAGAAATTATTACATAAAACCCAAAATCTTAAACATAGTTTTCCATACTGGTACCTGCAAAAAGGGAATTCAAAACAGTTATAAAAACTTCTTAAGAAGAAGGAATTGAAGAAGGATCATCAGCGGTCTCAACTGAAGCAGCATCATCAGGAGTCAAGAGTTGATCTTCAACTGCAGCAGTAGGAATATCAACTGATAAAGTCTCAACTTGACTTACAGCAGGAGGCACAGGTGAACTCGTGGAAGGTATGACAATCTTGGTCATTTCACTAGTTATGGGAGCTTTAACTGTGGGAGTTTCAACTAGAGGGGTTTCCGTCATAGGAACTTCAACCTCGGGAGATACAAAGTCTTGTGGTTGTTATGCTCGATCAATGGCCTCAGTCACCTTGGTTAATTCAGCTTCCAAATTAAAAAATTCTTGACTCATCTCAACCAAGGTGTTACAACGAGATTTTAAGAAGGTCCAACTTACCTCAATGTTGGTTGACTCTTCGAGATGTTCATAATCTCTCTCCCAAGCAGCCAATTCATTCTTAAGTTCCTCATTTGTAGCTGAAACAGAGGTGTAAGATAATTGAAGAGCAGCATGAGAACTCTCTAAGGCATGAACCTTGTCTGCAGAAGTTCGTAGTTCTTCCTGAACCCGCGAAAGGTTTTGAGCTAGCTCCCCTGCATGCATTTCTTTCTGAGCCAGCAAAGTTTTTAGAATTTTATATTCTTTGCTGATCTTGGACAACTGTTCTAAGAAAAAAGATTCAAGCTGCTCTTTTTCCATCTCAGATTGACTTGAAGTGGCCTTAATTCTTACCAGCTCGGAAGTCAATGTTTGAACTTGCTTTTCCAAGGTATTTTTCCTCTCCTCCAAGTTCTCCATATCAATTTGAATACTTTCAAACTGGCCCCTCCAGTTGTCTGCCTCCAATTGAGACCACGGGAAGCTTCCTCAGCATCATGAGCCGTCTTCTCTAAGTCACGAGCTAATTTCTCCAAAAGAGAGACTCGGGTCATTAGTTCAGTACCAATGAGGTTGGCCTACACACACAAAAAGAAGAGGAGGTAAGGTTAGGATTCCAAAAATCAAAAGACTAAAGAAAAGAAGGTGAGAAAATACCTTCAAAGTTGCATGGACAATATCGTTTATGAGGGTCATATTAGTGTGGCTTTCAAGTTTAGCCTTCTCGATGGGTCCGATCAAAGGCTCGAGCCAAGTATCCGCTTGTACAGATTTTCTTAGAAGACGGTTATTGGCGGGAACCTCAAGAGTCACGCTTCTCATAGCAAAACCCCTGCTCAAAGACCCCGCCTCTGTACGGTGGACAGCAGGGGGAGTAATTATTGAAGGAGGAGCAACGAAAGGAGTAAAAATAGTGGAGGTAGGTGCGAAAGTAGTAATGGAAGAAGACAAAGATGCAATTACAGGAATAGAAGAGGTGAAAGAAGATAAGAGGGGTTCATTTAGAATAGGTCCTAAAGACCCGCTATTGAAACCACTGATAAAAAGCTGGTTTATGGATTCATGAGTGTCAGATGAAGGAGAAATATCATCATCAAGGATGATTACCGGAGTAATGACAAGTTCGGAAAGAGATAGGTGAGGCGAGATATCAGCTTCATCTTCAGAGACGATACGTCTCCTGGTTCGTGGCCTTGACACCAGAGAAACCTCGTCTTCTTCCTCAGAATCATCATCTTCAACAGATTTTCTCTTCACAGATTCCAAGAAAATATCTTGATCTGAAGAAGCGCGAGTGCTTAAAGAATCACGAGATGCCAAAATGACCTCTGGGGTAACTCCTCGAATGGCAAAACCTGGTAAAGAGAAGGGTAAAAGTTAGAACGCCAAAAATATTTAAATATAGATGAAGTGAAAGTAGAGATCCTTACCATGAGTTTTAACTCTCCAGCCATAACGGGGGGAAAGATTTTTCCATGATCTACCCTCCATCGGGGAAATCTTTGGTAACTTATCTACCCAACCACGGAAGTTGGGCACAGGTTCCACAACGTCCGTGGTTGCTGAAGAGAAAGAAAGATAAGATTAAGAAAAATAAGCAAACCTGAAAATAAAAACGCACAAGAAAAATTTAATACTCACGTGCAAAATTTCACTTCTTCGGGAAGCGTACGTTCTTTTCACCCACTAAATCAAGAGTGGGAGCAGCAACATACCGGGCATACCAGCCACGATCTTTATCATCCTCAGAGTTAACTAAAACCCTCTTACTCCTAGCTGCTAAACCAAACATAGCATTTCGAAAAGGCCTTGGTGAGTAAAGATGAATCAGGTGGGGAAAGGTGAATTCAACATTCGCTATATTAGCAAGATGCCTCAGGCAAGCAACAACTCTCCATACAATCGGACCAATTTGGCCCAGACACACATTGAAAAAATGATAAAAATCCAGAATAATAGGGTCAATAGTCGGTTTAAACCCTAGAGCAAAGGGATATGCGTAAACAAAAGATTATCCTATTAAGTAGGATGTAATCCTTTGGTTAGGGTTAGGAACGATAATTGGAAAATTATCACTCCAATGACAGTCCTTACGAACTATGGAGGCTAAAACTTCTATGATTTGAGTAGGAAATGGGTCAGCACGATCTAAAGATTCAATTTGAGTTTTAAGGGATTCTCTACCATGGTGAAAGAAAATTTCAGATGGGACTATTTCTTCAATTAAGGGCTCACGAAGTGGTTCGGAAGATTCTTTGTTACAAGAGGAACTCCTTTGAGAATGTGAACGTCTAGTCCCAGAAGAGGGACCGAAGCTAGAAGAAGGAGTCGACATACTACCGCGAGCAGATCCGAGGTTACGGAGTCTGCCCACTCTCCTATGCCTAATAGGAGCATTGGGAAAGATATCCAGAATGAGGGTTCTCTTAAGGTTAGATGAAGCCATGGCGGAAAAGGTTGAAGTGGAGAAGAAAAAAGAAAGAAGGTTTCGAAAAATTAAATTGTTTGATACGTTTTATATAAAACAAGACAAGAAGAGAAGTTATATTTATATTAATGGGTAACCGGCAAAGGAAAAAGTACGATGATGGAAGAGCCATAATGATGATAACTGACACTTCGTGTAAAGTGAAGCCGAAAAGAAAGCCTAAAAAAGTGCTGCCAAGAAGTGCAATCAATGGGGAGGTAACACGTGTCAATTGCATTAAAAGAAAGTGACAATTGAAGCGTCAACTTCGTCAGAACATTAATGGTGACAAAAATTCTTCTTTAATGAAACTCCACTTCCCAAATATTCAAACTGATGAATAAATGGAAAGTGGGGGAACTATCTGTATTGGGGAAAAATAGTATTCATATACATGTTGACGTGGCGTGACACGTGGAATGGTTAATAAATTATGATTTGCCGCGGTTGAAGGGTTATGAACAGCTACGAGAAGGAAGAGGCACGAGACGAGAGATTCAACACCTCGTCCCTGTTTAAACTCAGCGTCCCATTCCTATTTAAATTTATTTACACACGAGCGATGAGAAGAATGAATCTGGTTAAAGAAAAAAGGGAAAATACGACATTAAACACGGAAGCCGTTAAGGAATATATGCATTCAATACAATGATTATGTAACGCAGCATTTAATATTATTAAATGCTCATAATAGCCTCATTATGG
>MU741686.1:205959-216064 GCA_026770625.1 Nicotiana glauca
TTCGATTATCAGCAACCCGATTCTTCTAAATTCAAGCTTTGCCAAGAAACCTATTTTTTAGTTAAACACTTACTTCTACTTGTTTAGTTTCATCAATTAACACAATATCATAAGCAAACAACATATACCATGGGACCAGATCTTGTATTTCATTAACTCATCCATAGCTACGGTAAATAAGTAGAGGCTTATTGCAAAATTCTGGAATAAACCTATTGTTATAGAAAACTAGGAAAAGTAAATAGTGAATTCGACCAATCCATTTTATTTTATTTTGTTGTTCTTAAACTCCATATTCCATGAAACACATATGAAGTAATATATAGGACTCCTATATTACTGTACTTTTAGGCCAAAAAAAAAGGAAAAAGAAAAAGAACTTGAAAACTATGGTGAAATGATATCTTAATCACGGAATTGACCTAGTAATAACCACAATTATTAGAAACCAGATGTAATGATCTGCAGAGAAACGTCCTTATAGACATTTCATTTTAACTTTGCAGGGGTCAATTTCATGGTTACTTCCTCAACCCAATCCTCGTTTTCGTTAAAGTCAAGTCCCGCTTCGTTAACCGAATCAGATCCTTCCTTGAAACTACCCCATCCATTTCCTTATTATTATTCTTTAAAGCTTTTCCATTAAATTTCAATCCACTATCTGCAGTTCCCCAAATACCCTAATTTCCATCGATCCATTCAATCGCGCAGTGAATAGCAATCGCAAAAGTTTTTTTTTTTAATCAAAGTTACTGCTTCAATTCTGGATTTGATTGTGTACCTTGAAAACACATAGATAAAAACAATGAAGAAGTCGAATTTCTTAAGAAGTTCAAAAGAAATGCTCACCAAGAGCTTCAATTCCGCCAAATGGTAATTTCGGTCAACTCCCCCTAGCTGTTGGTTGATTTGAATTTATGTGGTAGGCGTATTCATATTGATCTTTGTGAAATTTGATGCAGTAAGACGTCGTTAAAGCTAGCGTCATCAAGGTTGAAATTGTTGAAGAACAAGAAGGAAGTGGCAGTGAAGCAGATGAAAAGAGAAGTGGCGCAGTTGCTCGATTCTGGCCAGGACCGGACTGCCCGAATTCGCGTAAGTCATACTCTTCTTTATGCCGTGTAATTCTTCTTTGCCAATAAGGTAAAAAAAACTAGCTTTTGCCTACTTAATTACGTGTAATTATGTTCTTTGCTATGATGTTCTGTTGATTGAATTTGGTTGTCAGATAAGACCAACTTTGTATAAAAATTTCGTGATATGATCTTGATCCAATCATGAAAATTAGAAAGGCACATTGGATGATTAGATACTTGCAAGCGGACTTTCAAATAGTTCGCCCTGTGGGGATGCCTCCATGCATTTGATGCACTTACTGAATAGCTGGCCTTGGGATCAGTAGTAGGATTCTGCTTTAGCTATCACAATGCTAGATAATTAGTGGCATATCAGAAATGAGGTGCAGTCTTGGCAAGCAGCCAAATGATGCATCTTTTGACTGTGTGCCAAAGCATGGAATATGCATGCTCGTCTGGGATAATTCAAGCGGTATCTTCACATCATAAAAACTTTACTTATACTAGCTTAAGTTATATTCTTGAATCTAATTGCAATTCCTGGTAAGTTCTATAGCTGTAGTTGATAAGTTAAACGTGTGTATGTGGGTGCGTGCGTGTATCTCAGATTTGGCTTTTGAGTATAATATCTCATCTATCTCATACTTTAATTTTAGGTGGAGCATGTAGTTAGGGAGGAGAAGATGATAGCAGCATATGATCTTATTGAGATTTACTGTGAACTGATTGTGGCACGCTTGCCTATTATTGAGTCACAAAAGTAAGTTGGTTTTGTGGATGATGTTTCTTTAGCATTATGTTAGTCTCTATCTGCATGAGATATGTGCATGACACAGCACCATGTTTATATGAAATCTCGCCTTACACTTGCAGTCAGATGTGATTTGCTTGTAGCTGGCCTATAACTCCTCCGATGAACTTACCCAAGAAAAAAATAAAATAATGTTGCTGGGACTCCTCATTTTGCTAGGTAGTCGTATGACTTAACCTTCCTTGTCTAGTCCAATTGTTAGTCTCACTGTAGTAATCAGTTAACTCTCTTAATCCTGATGTACTGCTCTCCCTGCCAACTTTGATTTAAACCACAACAGGGAGAGGACATTCCGCTCTGAACTCTACTCTTTCGCTAGCTTCTTCTTAGACATATAGGAATTTGCTATCTTACTTATATTTTAGTCATGCTCTTTGTGTGATGGCTTCTCCGGTGTTTTGGATTTACTAGGTGGATTGTAGTGATGATGGTGATGTCAGCCGTAGAATCATGACCTGATTAAGATATTTATAGCTGTGCATATCTTGATCTTTTAATATCTGAAAAACATCTCTTCGGAATGAGATTTTGAGCTGGCCCCCCTTTGTCGACAAGACTATTAGCTGTTGGAAGCTGCAGTAAACTATTATTCTGTCCCTTAAACTAGCCAAAGTCTGTAAAGTCCATTCAACAGTGTTTGCAAGAACCTTTGTGAAGGGAATTCCATTTTCTTTTTCCACATTTACTCGTCCCTGTTGAAGAATATATCCTTTCCATCACTGTTTTTATGTACTTTACTGTTTGATTTATTTTCCTGGCTCCCATCTTTTTACTAATTCAAATTGAGGGTAATTTCTGGCTTTCTGCTATTTTACTTGGAATATCAGCTTTAGCAGTGCCAAATAAAAAAATGCATTCTGTTTCCCAGGATTAACTCATGGTTAATGATTAAGTGTGATACCTTTGAAGGGTTTTCATATGTTATTGTCTGTGATGAACAGAAATTGCCCCATGGACTTGAAGGAAGCAATTACCAGTGTAGTGTTTGCTTCACCAAGGTGTGGAGACATACCAGAACTTCTAGATGTGCGGAAGCATTTTACTTCAAAGTACGGAAAAGAATTTATCAGTGCAGCAGTTGAGCTCCGTCCTGATTGTGGAGTTAGCCGCATGGTAAGTTTGCAGTATCCCCGGTCAACAATTGAAAATTTGACTTTTAATATGAAGATAATGAACTATTTATATTTCTCAAATTCAGTAACATAGTGCTCTTAATTATTGTCTTTTGACTGTTGTACTTTAGTTGGTTGAGAAGTTATCTGCCAAGGCACCTGATGGGCAGACCAAAATCAGAATCTTGGGAGCAATTGCTGTGGAACATGGTGTTCAATGGGATCCTAAATCAGTAGAGGAGGCGGAGTCAGTGCCTCCAAATGACTTGCTGGTATGATACTTTTTCCATTGATGACTAAGAAGGAGCAAGTTATTATGCCTTTACTGACTTCACTGGTCAACATTGTCCAGAATGGATCCGGTAGTTTACAGAAGGCCGGTAACATCCATGAAGACCCTCCTCATTCTGAAGCTTCAGATGTGAGAACTTCACTTGATCACGGTAAGAGGCCTAATGCATCTCCAAATATCCCAGAGCAGAATGAGAGATCCTCACCGAGGACCCAAAACTTTGTCTTTGCACATGGTGGTGGCAGAGGCATAGCACCATCTTCTAATTATCATCATGGAGTTGGTCCTTCAGGTTAGTATCATTCATATGCTAAAATACAACCTGTACAGTTTGGTTCTCCAACTGCAAAATTATGTTAATTATGGCTGTTCATGGCTCTTAGGGTTTAGAGATGAAGGGTTGGAAGCAGAGCAATCATTTCCTGCAGATGGTAATTTTTCTGTTGGCAGGCAGAATTGGAACATGGAATTTAAGGATGCTACCTCTGCTGCTCAAGCAGCGGCTGAGTCTGCAGAACGTGCAAGCCTAGCCGCCAGAGCTGCCGCAGAACTTTCAAGGTTTACAAGGCAATATTCCTCAGAATCTCAGAGGTCTGAAGTACAGTCATCAGGAGGCAGAGGACCACCAGGAATGTACGATGCAAGTTCCCGTGAACAGTTTCACAAAGATTCATCAACCAGCTCTTTACCTGATAGAAATCCTAAGTTTCAGAATGAAAGGATCGATAGTTTGCAACACGAAGATCTGGCTAGAGCGAGAAGACAATTTCATGATGATAATCATGATACTTCAGTAGTTGGAGAACCAGGGAAGTATGGTACTTCAAGCATCCATGAACATTTTCCTAGAGATCCAGTGATCAGCTCTTCACCTTGTAGAAACTCAAGGTTTCAACATGAAAGGACGGATGGTTTGCAACGTGATAATCTAGCTAGAGTAACAAGACATCACAATGAAAGTCATGGCACTTCGGATAGGCCTGGGTCACAAGTCTCCTCAGGTTCCAAAGGCTCAATTAATAATGATAATTCATTCTCTAGCCTTGAAGAAGGTGATAGGTATATGCAGAAAAGCTTATCGAAAGAGGACAGTAGAGACGAAATGATTATGAAGAATGATTCAACTGGGAGAACTGAATCTCAATCCATGAGTAGCTTTGAGAATGATTCAATTGAGAACTTCAATTATTTTGGAGAAAAAACTACTACAAAAGATCCCAAAATCAATTCTTCTGATTCTTATTTAAGCACTTCTGATTTTGGTGAAAATATTCCTCATTCTAGTCATCAAAGTTTTGGATATGATGCGACTAATGATCCGTATACTGGTGTTTACCAAGGTCATGTTCCCAGTGAAACCATTAATAAGAATTCTCATGATTCTGCCTCTGTTGCTTTTGACGATTCTGGTTCAGAAGATGATGATCATATTAAGTTTGACTCGGATCCTGTATATGATGACCAGCAGGCCAAACTTTATTTTCCATCACCAGAAAGGAAATCACCTACTTACGGCTCCGCAAATAAAAACTCGTGGAGCTTTCACTATGACAAATCACCCGAGAAGTCTCCTTTGTCATCAGAAATCTTTGTGGAAAGGCACTCTCCTCAATTATCTGAAAACTTGGTTGCCTCTGGTAACGATTCACGACCAGAGAATGTTGTGCCAACCTTTGACGATTCTGATTGTATGAATTCCGAAAGTGACAGCGAGATGGTCCGCTCCCCGATTGGGAGGTCAAAAGATATTCAAAATGTGTCCTATGAACATGCATGGAATCATGACTCACCAAGATCCTCCTCCTTGTCCGACAAAATGGTGTCCGGAGGATTGCAAAGACAAGTTAAAGGTGATAAAAGTGACTCACTTAGTTTCAGTTCAGAAGATGAGCATAAGCATAAAAAATCCCAAGATAGAAAGGACGACGGCAGTGCCCCAGCTTTACCCGGGACACAGACAGATGATGGTAGTTTAGCTTCTTCAGTTTCTGGTTTCGAAAAGGAATTGACATTTGGGAAGTTAACAGGTGGCCTTAAGCACAAAGGTCATATCCCTCCACCTTACATAAGGAGCCAGTTAAATAATGTTTCATCTTCAGTAGAGAAACCTCAGGAAAGTCCCGAGTTGAGGTCACAAGCTGTTGCCCCCCCTAAGAGTTCCGTTGGTTTAGGAGTGAGGATGAAAAGAGACGAGAAGTCAAGCTCAAGATTGGAAGGCACCTGTTCTGATTCAGATACTGACAGTTCTGATGAGGATTTTTCACAAGAGAATTCAAGTTACAGACAAAAAACAGGAAGAAAAGTTAATACAAAACATGCGGTCTTACGAGGTTCAACTACATATTTTGATTCTGATAGTAGTGATTCTGAGGTTGGTCCTAAAGAGCAATCTCTTGCTGGTAGAAGTCAATTGGGTAGTGGAATCTCTCGTAGGACTAAAGCCTCTTCCTCCAGCTTAGATACAAACTTTTCCTCTAAGTTTAAAATGAGCTATGAGGCAGCTGTTAATTCCGACTCTGGTTCAGACAGAAAATCCAGCAGGAACTCATTCAGTGCTAAAGTACAGGAACCCCAGAAAACCGTCGTGAATTCTTATGTTGCTGATACACAAGTACCGCAAGGACTGACCAAGAATTTTTACAGTGGCGAGATACATGAAGCCCCATCAGATAAAAGGAAGAGTTCAGAGCAGCCCAGTGTTAGACCCACAGTTTCAAGGCCTAATTCACAGCCCAAGATCACATCACAGGAAGGGAGTGGGAAGTCAAGGATGAAACAACCATCAAGCTCTGCCCAAATGGCAGCAACATCAGGTAGCAATGATGCTCTAAAGGCACCAGCCTCGAGTGGGAACAAATTTTCCAGAGAGGATAGTATGAATAAAGCTAGTCATGTACATCCAAAGCTGCCTGATTATGATGATATAGCTGCCAAACTGCAGGCGCTTCGAACGAATCCCAAGTGAAGATTGTCTTTTAGCTTTGCGTACGTCAAAATGGAGACAAGTTTCTTAAAGTATGTTTCATACCTAAGAGATTCCGATACAATAGAGTATTTGTTTATAGTTTGCAAAAAAAACAATTCCTTCATTCATTTGATGTAACAATAAGTTTGGTTTATATGAAAACTTGAAGTTATACTGTGTGGACGACTCAAATGTTTTCGTTGTAACTTATCGGTATTCATCTGAATAATGACTTGCCTTGTACTCTAGACAGGTATATTTTCCTGTTCAATAGTTGATTCATTATTTACCAAATTAAAACCGTGGTAACAAGTCCAGAATGTTTGTCATTTATGAAAAGGATAGTGAGGAAATGCCCATGCTACACAGGCCCCAACCTATTATCTTTTGTATATTTCTTACTTACTTAATTTTTCCGCGCTACACGCGGTCGTTAATAAAAAATAAAATACTATTAAATAATTTTATAATTTTCATAATTAAAAGAATTAGACGTTACTCTTTGATGATTTTATCTTCTCTACTCCCGATCAAAATATTACAGTTATAATTTTATATGTTTATTTAAGAATCTCAAAAACAAAGAAGATATGTGAAATAAAAGGCAAAATAAAATACAAAACAAATAAATTTGCATTGTTTTCATTATGTGTTAACCGCAACACGTAAAAATTCATGGCATTTAAAACCATGTATTTGAAACAATATAATTCAAATCCTTAAATGCAATACCATATTATTTGTACATACACAAATATATATCCGCAACCATTCTTTACATGAATAATATAGTAATTACTCATTTATATAGTTGGGTTCTCCATTGTACTTGCTCATTTTTCAAATACTCAATATGCATTTGTGAAATTTTTGTATACTTCACATCACTGAAAACTTCATATTTTAATTGCATATAAAACAAAAGATAAATGTAATGTTAAAGTGTAAATAACAACAACGTAACAAAAGTGTTAAATATAGTATAAACAAGTACCTTGACAAATATTCATAAGAATTTGATACGCATGATCTATAATCTTTTTATCCAGCATAGAAATTCCATATGATAAAAGATAGCTATATTTTGATGATATAAACATTTGTATGGTTAAAATAACCAGTTTAACTCTCTGGCATGTGCATAAACAAAAATGCCTCCAGGCTACGTATTTAGAGACTTTCTTGACGCAATACACCAACGAAAGAAAGTTAATTAGGATAAAAGATGACTATCCATAAGAGGATATTAAAAGGTGATTGTTGACTTTTCTGAAATGGGTTACCTTTTTTTCTTTCATGATCACGCATATTCTGAAACTGCATAAAAGGTCCATGCCGAATCTTCTCATCCAAATTTTTATTACAAAATTTTAAAAAATCCACTTCTTTCTCCTAATATTTGTACCATCTATTTACACCAATATTCAACTCTTTTATAAGTTGAGAAGAGAGACCACAAGAAAAAATTAGAAATTTTCCAAAAGTCTGCTTCTTTCTCCTAATATCTACTTTTACCATCTCAAAACACCCATCAAATCTTCTATCAATTGAGAGGAGAGACTTCACAACTCAAGGAAAAGAAAAAGATAAAAATGAATAGGCCAGTTGCAAATAGTAAAATTTTATGAGAAATTAACCAAAAAGAAAGTCACCAAATCCTTATTTGAAATCCCAACTGAACACACAACTCTGTTTTACCATGCCCATGCATTTCGTAATATTACATTGTTGTTAATCAGAATTCAAGGACTAAATATCAAAAGCTATACCGAAGGAAGAGAGAAAAATCAGACTTGAAAAATTATAAAAAAATAATTGTTCTCACCATAAATCACAAAGCTCCAAGCACTTTGCTCCATCGTGCAAGTAGAGTTTTTAAGGGTTTCCACTAAATAATGTAATATTATATTGCAAGTTGCTTCTACATGGAGTTCCAAATTCCAATATGGTTGAGATGTGATTGTAGCTAACACTCATGGGTGTAAAACACCATATCACTATAGTTATTTTTTCTATGAACAATTAATGTACGTTTTCACTTTTCATAAATACTAAGGAACTTGGAGTTCCTCCACAATGGAATTCCCATGTTTTGGTTATGGCAGATATTGAAGAGGAAAAGAATATATTAGAAAGAAGGAAAAAGAGGTGCAAATAGTCTGGAACTCAAAGAGGTGCGAGAAGTTGAAGAATGAGTAAACGTTACCAATCGAGTTGTAAACGGTTTAAGGAAAAAGAATAAATTAGTAACGGCAAGAAAAGGAATAAAGTAATAGTAATAATTAGAGAAGATAAATAAGGAAGTTGTACTTAAAATAAGAAAAAAGTTCAAAAATTTGAGAAAATAGATAAATAGAGATTCTTGCATGTGAGACATGTCACACAGCTCTAAATTTTCCTCTTTTATACTCCCACCGTTTCAATTTATGTGAACTCAATTGACTGGGCACGGAGTTTAAGAAAAGAGAGAAGATTTTTGAACTTGTGATGTAAAATGAAGCACATATATTTTGTGTGGCTATAAATCATTGCATAAAGGTAAATTATTTCCAAATAGGGAAAGAGATCATTCTTTTTGGCACAGACTAAAAAGGAAATAAGTTCACATAAATTGAAACAGAAGGAGCATTATATATAAATATAGATAGATTTATAATTTAATACCGAGTGCTTACTACCTATGTACTAATATACAAAAAGTGGATATAATTAAAATTTGTATTGCATGACCTAAACATAACAAATATGAACTCGAAAGTCATGATGAAACAATGAATATCGGTCACTAGGTCATTTCTTATGGGGCTACAAAATCAGGCCAATCAAAATCTATCAATTTTTTTTTTTACAAAATTAACATGTACTAATACAAATAAAAAAAATGAAAATAGTCACAAATTCGTGGTGCATTCATTTGCTACATCTTGATGAATGGCATCTAGCAGACAAAATACTCTTGCCACTCCAAACAAGCAGCAAAGAAAGAAAAATATGAGACTAGTAGAAAAACAAAGCTAATCAATCCCATTATATATTGCCTCTTTTTGTCCATTGATTATTTTACATTTTTATTTTGGAAAGTATATTTTTGGATTCTCTCTATAGTACTATTCTAACATATGAAATTATACTGGGTTATTGTTGTTGTTGTTCGATACAATACTATCATGGTACGAAGGCACCTTTAAATAATGATCAGAGTTTAGAAAAAGAAGAGGAAAAAAAGTGAAGCAAATTAATAACATATTCGTACACCCATGACAATGAAAAATACAGATAATGGTCACGTGCCTTCCCCTTATCCGGCTGGTAAAGTGGTACTAGTACAACTAACAGCACATATATCACATAGATATGAAAGCAAGCAAAAAAATCATATATTGAATGAAAACAGGCTAAATCGTGAAAACAGGGTTGTGGGTGAGCAATACAAGCGTCTGATGGATTATTATATCCAGCCAGCGGAAGCAATTCCAGTATCAAAATCACATATAATCTAGACAACTAGCATAAACGGGATTTCACGGGTTACCTCTTGAAGCGTGAACATATCTCTTCTACCACGTGAGCCTTCAGTTCCATAATTTCTCAATAGAATCTCCATCAACCACGCAATCGTGATCCTCGAACGTTTCACGATCTTCTACTGTGTTACCCAAATAATACCCAAAAATAGCAATTTCGTGTGGGCGAAATTTCTAGAAAAACTTGGCTGAAAATTTCAGCCACCATGTACTCTCTCCTCTAGGTGGGAAACCTTATGTATTTATAGCATAAGTTTTAAGGGTTAAGACCCTTTTCCAAAACCTGTTGGGTTTTCTTTTCCACTAGAAAAAGGATTCCTTTATT
>MU741686.1:218558-233213 GCA_026770625.1 Nicotiana glauca
CTTTTAATACAAAAATTTTAAAACACACTACACATATATGTCATGCATCTTGAATAGCAATTTCAATGGGAAAAGAACTACTCATGCAACGTACGTATGCAATGCCAGATTATTCACTCCAATAATTAAAACAGACCCAACTCAGATGGAGAATATACTGTTAATTTAAGTCAAGTGAACATTATTTTTAATAGATCTAGTTCCATTGATCCAACATGTATACTCAGATGGAGAGTAAGTACACGATATCAATAACTAGTATTTCACCTAGTGAAGCTTACAATAAATTTATCCGATATGGAGGAAGACCTTAAGTCAATGCATAAATTTATTACTCACTTGAAATTAATAGTGAAAGACTATAAAAATATATTTCTATCCACTTAATCATGATTGTATTTTAGTTACAAAATTGATTCAACCCTTTAAGCTCAGATGGAGAGTTAATACAGGTTATCAATAACTAGTAACTATAGCCAGTGAGTTCATAATAAATTTATCCGATATGGAGGAAGACCTAATGTCAACGCGTAAATTTATTATCTCACTATAAATAAAAAAATGGAGACCATAGGGGTTTATTCCCATCACCACTTTATCACAACCACGAACTTTTCTCTGAGGATTAAGTTCCATAATTAAAAAAAATGCTTAATACCCCATTTAAATAGTCTTAAAATTCTAAAATTAACGTTTTTTTCTGCAAAGCAGTGAGTATTGTTTATGGGCTATTTCTGATAAATCTACCAAATTTCAGATCAATCCGAAATCGTTAAAATCAGAATCTCCAAAAATTGCGACCAAATTTGAAAAATTACCATTTTAAGATTTTTTTTAAGAATTTAAAATATGGCATACATTCTTATCATATTCCAATTCATGCCAAATTAACATGTGTTATCATGTTCCAGATTAGACATAAATAAAATGATTGAAAGAATAATTTTTTGTATGTAAATCATATTTCAATCCGCTAAATCTTCAAAAAACTCATCTAAACGATCCGGAATCGTCAAAATACGATGCGATTCACTGCATAGCAGTGAGTTCTTCTTAAATGATCGTTTCTGATGATCCTACTGAATTTCAGGTCATTCGGAGCTTGTGAAATTCACGATCGCCAAAACTAGACCAAATTCGAATAAATTATTTTGGCGTATTTAGGATTAAATCCACGTGATTTGCATTATTACTATACATTATATCAAGTTAAACCAGCATGTTTCAGATTTAACACAAATATAGCCGATATATAAGAATAATTTTTCATATTTATAATAAATTCCATTTAATAAACTGCTTGAAAACCCATCTAAACGACCTCAAAATGCCGAAAAATAGCATGATTCACTAATTTGCAGTGAGTTTTTCTCATTAGATCGTTTTCGATGAACCTGCCAAGTTTCAGGTCAATCGGAGTTCGTCAAATTCATGACCACCAACATGTAATCAAACTCGGAAAATAACCGTTTTAAGCAATTTCATGAATTAAAATAAATATGATATTGATTTTCATTCTCCTTAGAATTATACTATGAGTTCAAGGCATATATTATGTTCTTCCTATTTCTAGGATACACAATATCTCCTTTTGCAATAAATTATCCTTTTATTAAATACACAAGAACCTGAGATATTATATTTTCTCTCGTTCGGTGAAAACCCCAATATCTCTTCTCATGGGTAGAGTTGGTCTCACTAGTACCTAAAGATAAAACTCTTTTCCTAGTTAGGAACCTCCACCACTAATGTAGATTTATCAAGGATAAAATTCATATGGTACATTAAACAGATTTTCATGACTCAAATAAATAGGCCATTTTGTGGATTCTATTTATTAATCATAATGCTCAATCCATGGATAGACACAATTTCACATGTACAAATTTATTAAGAATTTTTCATGAGTTCAAATAAACAAACCACTTTAGTGGTAACTGTTTATTACTCACAAAATTCTCAATTTACAAGTGAAGATACATGTAACTCATAAAATTATTTTATAGCAGATTATGGACCACAACTTAAAAGCCATGCCTATAATATAAAAATCATACAAAATATCATCATTTTTCACTTAATTACAACCTCAAACTAGAGAACAAAAATTTTCATCGAAAATCCAAGGCGCGCAGGGCATGAAAACATAAACTAAAATTTGAGAAAAAAAATTTTACGCACCAATATGCCAAACGCTCCAATCATTAGTCATCCAGGATATCAAACAAAGGATTTTACTTTCTTACAAAATAATTATATCATTACACAATATCAATTATACCTTGTAAGACCTAGTGAATAAAATCCTACACCTATATTATTAATTTAATTCAACAACATATCTATTTACTAATAGCTAATGTGTAAACCCATTATATCACCAGTATTTAACCATGGAGACCATGGGGAGTCACCCCCACCATCATTAAATTAAAAATGAATTAAAATTATTAAAAAATAATTTTAAAAAATAGAAAAACGTCCAAAACATAGTCCAAACGACCTCAAAACGCCGAAAAACACCATGATTCACTGCAAAAGCAGCGAGTTTTTCTCACCACGTCGTTTCCGATGGACCCACCAAATTTCATCTCAATCGGAGTCCGTCAAGTTCACTGACCTCCGAATATACCGGCTATTCAGTCAAAATCAGGTTTTGCATTTTTCTAGGGTTTACCCCCAAAAAATTCAGATAATCTCAATCAAATATCAATAAAAAAAAACAGCTATCTCATGATTACAAGAATAATCTAAAATTTTGCACAGTTAATTCACAAAACAGCAGTGCAGTTTTCGAGAAAATCACATATACATGTAATTCAAAAAATGCACATAAACACAATATTCTTGTTTCATGAAAAATTTAATTATCTAATTAGATGTGAGTGGGCTCTGATACCAATTGATGAATTATTATATGTAGCGGAAGTAATACCAGTATCAAAATCACATGTAATCTAGACAACTAGCATAAACGGGATTTCACGGGTTACCTCTTGAAGCGTGAACATATCTCTTCTACCACGTGAGCCTTCAGTTCCATAACTTCTCAATGGAATCTCCATCAACCGCACAATCGTGATCCTCGAACGTTCCACGATCTTCTACTGTGTTACCCAAATAATACTCGAAAATAACAATTTCGTGTAGGCGAACTTTCTAGAAAAACTTGACTGAAAATTTCAGCCACCATGTGCTCTCTCCTCTAGGTGGAAAACCTTATGTATTTATAGCACAAGTTTTAAGGGTTAAGACCCTTTTCCAAA
The DNA here is from genome assembly GCA_026770625.1 of Nicotiana glauca. Taxonomy (NCBI): domain Eukaryota; kingdom Viridiplantae; phylum Streptophyta; class Magnoliopsida; order Solanales; family Solanaceae; genus Nicotiana; species Nicotiana glauca. The sequence continues at coordinate 221,825 of MU741686.1, forward strand.
ACCTGTTGGGTTTTCTTTTCCACCAGAAAAAGGATTCCTTTATTTTCTATTATTTAGGCACAGTAGGGACTACAGAATTTAATTAACAAGGCTCCAATTATGGAATTAATTTCTAATTTTTGAAATTAATATCTACCATAATTAATTACAAATTATTCCACTAAAAATTCAAAATTGCACTCCTTATCCAATTTCGAAATTCATCCATTAAATCGTCAGTAATTTCCTTTAGACTTTTGCTTAACTTATTTCATGTGTCGGATACAAAATCCACCGATCGGGTTTACACATGAAAACTTATAAGCTTTCATAAAGGTGTATCATCAATCTCTAAACCGAGACATGGATTCAATCAAGTAACTATTACTTCGCCAACGTACATTATTATTATCCAATTTACCAGGCATATTGACCCACGAAAAAATCTCGCCTTTTAATAAATCAAAACAATAATAATATACACAACTAATAATAATTATATCAAGATTAAGAGTATAAGTACATTTAATGGCTATAGATAAGTATTTTATTAAGTCAGTATAAAATACTTATCTCTACTTGGTCCGTTCAATACATACAAAATGTACTCGCACAAGAAGTTGGAATTAAATCATTCCCATAATCAAGATAAATTATATGTAATCTTGTGCTACAATCATTCCTAATGGTTTGTCCAATTCAATCATTAGATTGTGAACTCAAACTTTATACTTATAAGAACCGATGATTTAACCTTCCGTGTATAAGCTAAACTCTATACACTAAATCATCTACTATATAAGCAAAGGAAACAGACTAATATATGATCTATTTAAAACTTTATTGAAACTAAATAAATAATTATTTTATAATAAATACTATATCTAAACCAAACTCATGGTTAATAGTATATATCCCAACAGCATCATGCAGCTAGGTAAAGCAGCCGGAATGTTGTACCCTAGATGGAAAAAGTCCAGTAGCCGAAAGCATCACTAGCTTAGGCTCTGACCACGTTCCTGTTGAAGAATAATTGGATATAAGCAGAGGCGGACCCAAGATTTTAGCATAGTGTAGGCACCATTGTATACTAATTACTTGTGACGGCCTGACCTGTCATCTCATCTGTTTCCGTTCCGTTTTCCTCATTTATTGCTTCTTCATGATTAATTATATGTGTCTTGGTGAATTTGAAGTGATTTGGATAGAGTTTGATAAGGAATGAGACAATTAGTCTCTTTAAGGAGAGTTTGTTTTGGAATAGTCAACCAAAAATTGACTTGTGAGTTAGATGACTCGGAATGGATATCCGATGATTCTGTTAGTTTCGCGGGATGATTTAAGGCTAAGTAGAGCAATCGGAAGTAATTTTGGAGGCTCGGTGTAGAATTAGGCCTGAATTGGCTAAGTTAGCATTTTGGCGATATCCGGTTGATAGGTGAGATTTTGATCCGAGTGTCGGAATGGAATTTCAAGAGTTGCAGTAGCTTCGTTAGGTGATTTGTGATGTGTGTGCAATATTTTAGTTGAATCGGAGGTGGTTATGTCGGGTTTTTGATCGAATGTGACTTTCGGAAGAATTTGATAAACATAGGTTTTGATTTGGTGAAATTTGATGAATTTGCTGTTAACGGTAGTGTTTTGATGGTTAGAGCAAGTTTGAATAAGGTAATAGATCATATCTGTGCTTTTGGTTGAGGTCCCGGGGGCCTCGGGGTGAATTCGGGTGGTTAAACGGAGAGTTTGGAGTTTATTGCATGGTTGAAGTTTGCTGGTTCTGTCATTTCCGCATCTGCGGAAAAGGGACCACATAGGCGGTTCCGCAGATGCGGCTAGGTGGTCGCAGAAGCGGTACTTGAAGGACCTGGGTGTTCCGCAGAAGCGGACGTGGGTCCGCATAAGCGGCGACCGTAGAAGTGGTTTGTGGCCGTAGAAGCGGTCCCTGGTGAGTTAAGATAGACCGTAGAAGCGGTCAAGTGGGCGCATATGCGGTGACCACAGGTGCGGTAAATTAACCGCAGAAGCGGAAATCGACCTGGTTTTAAGTGAACAGTGTTTCATGAATTTGAAAGAGAAGGGAAATATTTTGGACTTCGGCTTAGGCGATTCTTGGGCCATTTTGGAGAGAATTCGAAGGGGTTTCATCAGGTATGAACTATTGGACTCAGATTATGTTTATATAGTGTAAAATCATGGATTAAACACTGAAATTAAAGGTATTTAATGCTAAAAATGGAGGTTAAGGCTTAAAACTTAAGAAAGTTTGAATTAATGATTTGAGGGGTCAAATGGACTCCGATTCTTGTGTATATGAACTCGTGGCGAGATAAGGATCGTATTGATGTAAAATTTTCTGGATTTCGAGAAGTGGGCTCGGGGCTCGGATTTTGCAAATTTTGTGATTTTCGATATTTTTTGAGTCTTTTCGATTGGGTTATTTTTCCTTAGCCTATTGTAATGTATTCGTTGTGGTTTTGGCCAGATTCAACGGGCGAGGAGGTCTATTTGAGAGGGAAGGGCATTTTGAGCTAGTCTTTGGCCGGCTAGAGGTGAGTAATGGATGTAAATGCTGCTCTGAGAGTTTGAAACCCCGGACTTTCACATCGTAATGCTATATTGAGGCTTGGCACGCATTCCACGATGAGTGCAGAGTCGTTTACTATTAGGGATTGAGACTTAGTCCATCCCGAGTGTTAATTACTACTATATTGGCGATTGAGACGCATACTTTATCACTATAAATTGGGCTTATTGCCGTGTTTGGGGCCTTGTGCCGACTTGTAGAATTCTTAGGGGATCCTTATGTGTTTTCCTCACTTGTGTGCATAACATATATTCTCAGTCATGTTTGTAAATGTCAAAAATAATATAATAACTGTGTTTATACATGAACATTAAATGGAAAAAAGGATATGAGGGTTGAGGTCCCTATAGCATGTCATGTCCGATTGGCTGTGAACTTATTTGACTGAGATGGGTCGGGGAACCGGTAGTGAGGATGTTTCCTTTGATATGGATTGGGCTGCACGCCGCAGCGATGATATATACATTGATATTGAGGCCGAGAGCCTGTTTGATGCAATACGTGGCAGATATTGCGCTTGCGCTGTAGGAGCCCCTCCGGAGTCTGTACACACCCCCAGTGAGCGCCGTCGACGTTAAATAAGTGGAGCGGGCTGCACGCTGCAGCGAGTACTAGAGTGTACCGTTATATGTGTTGCATTCTTTCATGCATTATTTCTTAACTGTATTGCTTGTTGTATACTGTTCCCACTATTTTGGATATGAACTGCTAGATATAGAGTACTTTGTGCATTTTTTGCGTTTTCTTACTTTCAGACTGTAGTTATGTTTATTACTAACTGGGTCGGAGTACTCACTTTACTCCCAGCACCTTGCGTGCAGATCCAGGGCAATCTCAGGCTGAGTAGATCTAGTTGATCCAGAGTTCTTATTTTGGGAGTATTTGAGGTAGCTGCAGGGCGTTCGCATCTGATGATTCTCCCTTCTATCCCTATCCTTTTATTTCCGCATTCTCAGTTTTTAGACAGACTTTGTAGTAGGATGTTACTCTGTATTTTAGAGGCTCATGTTCGTGACACCAGGTCCTTGTTGGGCTGTATTGGTATTTTGTTGGATTTTTCTGCACTGTTATCGGTTTTTTAGACCTTTGACTTAAATGGCTTTTATCTTTATCTGTTTAATAAATGGGGTTGTTGTTAGAAATGGTCGGGCTTGCCTAGTAGTGTGCTGGGCACCATCACGACCGGGTTGGGATCGTGACAAGTTGGTATTAGAGCCTAGGTTACTTAGTCTCGTGAGTCATGAGCCGATTTAGTAGAGTCTCGCGGATCGGTACGGAGACGTCTGTACTTATCCTTTGGAGGCTGCAGAACATTTAGAAAATTTCATATTCTCGAAATTCTTATCGTGCAACTTTGTTGATACGAGAACTAAATTCTGCTATTCCATTCTCTCGCAGATGGCGAGAACCCGTGCTACCGGACGTGGAGGACGGGCACCTGTACCACCTACTGAGGCCACCAGAGGCCGTGGACGCGGTCATGGTCGTGGTCGAGGTCGTGGTCGAGGCAGAGCCGAGGGGGCAGCACCCATTGACCCACCAGTTGTCCTGGCTCAGGATCAGGCTCCAGCTGTAGAGACTCCAGCGGCACCTGTTCAGGCACCAGCTGTGCCTATTGTGATTTCGGGTCTTCAGGAGGCCCTAGCTCAGATCCTATCAGTTTGCACTGGCCTGGATCAGGCAGTCTCAGCCACTACTGCAGCAGCTACCTCGCAGGCCGGGGGAGGCAATCAAAACCCCGCTGCTCGCACGCCCGAGCAGGTAGTGTAGGGTTTGCAGACACCAGAGGCACCACTAGTTCAGCAGGTTGCCCCAGTTCAGCAGGTTACCCCGGTTCAGGAGGATGTGATTCCAGCTATGTCAGACGATGAGCAGCGTCGTCTCGAGAGATTCAGTAGGCTCTCACCTCCTACCTTCAGCGGTGTTCCGGGCGAGGATACCCAGGGTTTTCTCGACAAGTGTCGACGTATGCTTCAGACCGTAAGGATCTTGGAGTCTAATTTACTACTTCAGACCATATAATTTACTACTTTTCAGTTTTTGGGAGCAGCCTTCACTTGGTGGGAGGCTTATGAGCGACGTAGGCCGAGAGGCGCAGCGCTTTTGTCATGGCAGGAGTTCTCCACTCTCTTCCTGGAGAAGTTGGTACCGCAGTCTCAAAGGGAGGAGTTGCGGAGACAGTTTGAGTGGCTTCGTCAGGGAGATATGACTGTGTCACAGTATGAGGTGAGATTTTTGGAGTTGGCTCGTTATGCTCCATGGATGGTCCCGACTGATCAGGAGAGGATTATGAGGTTTGTGGACGGACTCATTTATCCCGTCCGTATTTTGATGACCCGAGAAAGGATTCTGAGTAATACCTTTGAGGATACAGTGGATATTGCTCGTGATATTGAGACGGCTCTCCATCAGGAGAGAGAGGAGAGGGAGGCCAAGAGGCCTCGAGGATCAGGTAGCTTCAATGGTGCTCCGTCTAGGGGCCAGGTTCAGCAGAGCAGAGGTCGTTCTTTCAGGCCTCATCAGTCGGCTCGTCCCGAGTATCGTGGGGCATCTTCCAGTCGTGGTCATCAGGGGTTCCAGCAGGGCCAGTCTTCGCTTAGTGCCCTCCCAGCTCAGAGCTCATCATATGCCTCTTCAGCTCAGGGTTCTTCTGTGCAGGGTGCATCGACTGGTCATTCTGGTGCGAGAGGTTCCCATCAGTCCCCTTCTCCGGCATCTGGTATATGCTTCGAGTGTGGCGAGTATGGCCATATGAGGAGGCAGTGTCCTCGACGTCATGGTAGACAGTCTCAGCAGAGGGATCAACCCTCATCTTCTGCTCCGATTTCTTCAGCACCAGCCCAGTCAGAGAGGGGCGGAGGCCAGTCAGCCAGGGGTCGCCCTAGGGGCGGAGACCGATCAGGCGGCGGCGGCCAAGCTAGATTTTATGCTATCCTAGGCAGGACAAATGCCCTTGCATCAGATGCTGTTATCACAGGTATTATCTCAGTCTGCCACAGAGATGCCTCTGTCTTATTTGATCCTGGTTCTACCTATTCTTATGTGTCATCATATTTTGCTCATCATTTGGGTACGACCCAAGAGTTCCTTGCTTTACCTGTGCACGTATCTACCCTGGTGGTTGATACTATTGTTGTGGACCATGTGTATCGGTCCTGTCTTGTAACTATTGGGGGTCTGGAGACCCGAGTTGATTTATTGCTTTTGAGCATGGTAGACTTTGATGTTATTCTGGGCATGGACTGGTTATCTCCGTGTCATGCTATTCTAGATTGCCATGCAAAGACAGTCACTTTGGCTATATCGGGGGTTCCGAGGATTGAGTGGTGTGGTATGACTGACTATGTCCCTAGTAGGGTTATATCTTTCTTGAAAGCCCAGCGTATGGTTGGGAAGGGTTGTCTATCATATTTGGCTTCGTGCGTGATATTGGAGCTGAGGCTCCCAGTATAGATTATGTACCCGTTGTGGGGGATTTCCCTGATGTTTTTCCTGCAGACCTGCCGGGTATGCCCCCGGACAGGGATATTGATTTTGGTATTGACCTGGTGCCGGGCACCAAGCCCATTTCTATTCCGCCGTATCGTATGGCACCAGCGGAGTTAAAGGAATTGAAAATCAGCTTTAGGAACTCCTAGAAAAGGGGTTTATTCAGCCTAGTGTGTCACCATAGGGTGCCTATGTTATTTGTGAAGAAGAAAGATGGCACGATGAGAATGTGCATTGACTACAGGCAGTTGAACAAAGTAATAGTGAAGAACAAGTATCCCCTGCCTCGCATCGATGATTTATTCGACCAGCTTCAGGGAGCGAGGGTGTTTTCTAATATTGATCTCCGTTCGGGCTATTAGTTGAAGATCAAGGATTCAGACATTCTTAAGACGGCCTTCAGGACTAGATATGGTCACTATGAGTTTCTGGTTATGTCTTTCGGGATGACCAATGTCCCGGCAGCGTTCATGCATATGATGAATAGTGTATTTCGGCCGTATCTGGATTCATTTGTTATTGTATTCATTGATGATATTTTGGTATACTCGCGTAGTCAGGAGGAGCACGCGAAGCATTTGCGAGTTGTATTACAGAGATTGAGAGAGGAGCAGCTGTATGTCAAGTTCTCCAAGTGTGAGTTTTGGCTTGGTTCTGTGGCCTTCTTGGGACACGTGATGTCTATTAGTGGTATTCAGGTCGATCCGAAGAAGATTAAGGTGGTTCAGAGTTGGCCTAGACCGTCCTCTGCCACAGAGATTCGTAGCTTCCTCGGTTTGGCGGGTTATTATCGCCGGTTTGTTCAGGGTTTCTCATCTATTGCCTCGTCCTTGACCAAGTTGACGCAGAAGGGTGCTCCGTTTGTATGGTCGGATGAGTGAGAGGAGAGCTTTCAGAAGCTCAAGATAGCTTTGACCACAGCTCCAGTATTGGTCTTGCCATCAGCTTCAGGCTCTTACACCGTTTATTGTGATGCTTCGAGAGTCGGGATTGGCTGTGAATTGATGCCGGAGGGTAGAGTGATTGCTTATGCTTCTCGTCAGTTAAAGCCCCCTGAGAAGAACTACCCTGTTCATGACTTAGAGTTGGCTGCTATAGTTCATGCCTTGAAAATTTGGAGGCACTATTTATATGGAGTATCTTGTGAGGTGTTCACCGATCATCGCAGTCTTCAGCATTTGTTCAAATAAAAGGATCTTAATTTGAGGCAGCGGAGGTGGCTTGAGTTGCTTAAGGACTAGGCTATTACCATTTTGTATCATCCAGGAAAGGCCAATGTAGTGGCCGATGCTTTGAGCCGAAAGGCAGTTAGTATGGGGAGTTTGGCGTATATCCCAGTTGGGGAGAGGCCTTTTGCAGTTGATGTTCAGGCTTTGGCCAATCGGTTGGTGAGACTAGACATTTCAGAGCCCAGTCGGGTATTGGCTTGCGTGGTTTCTCGGTCTTCCTTGTATGATCGCATCAGAGAGCGCCAGTATGATAATCCATATTTGCTTGTCCTCAGGGACAGAGTTCAGCACGGAGATGCTAGAGAGGTGACTATAGGCGATGATGGTGTGTTGAGGATACAGGGCCGGATTTGTGTGCCCAATGTAGATGGGCTTAGAGATTTGATTCTTGAGGAGGCCCACAGCTCGCGGTATACCTTCCATCCGGGTGCCATGAAGATGTACCAGGACTTGAGACAATACTACTGGTGGAGGAGAATTAAGAAGAACATTGTGGGCTATATAGCTCGGTGTCTTAATTGTCAGCAGGTGTAGTACGAGCATCAGAGACCGGGCGGTCTACTTCAGCAGATGGTTATTCTTGAGTGGAAATGGGAGAGAATTACTATGGATTTTGTGAGTGGTCTTCCCCGGACAGTGAGGAAGTTTGATTCGATTTGGGTGATTGTGGATCGGCTGACCAAGTCCGCGCAACTTCATTCCGGTGTGTACTACCTATTCTTCGGAGCGGCTGGCAGGGTTCTTTATTCGTGAGATTGTCCGATTGCATGGTGTTCCAGTTTCTATTATATCTGATAGAGGTACTCAGTTCACTTCTCAGTTTTGGAGGACTTTTCAGCACGAGTTGGGTACTCAGATGGAGCTGAGTTCAGCATTTCATCCTCAGACGGACGGACAGTCCGAGCGTACTATTCATATATTGGAGGATATGTTGCGTGCCTGTGTGATTGATTTCAGAGGTTCTTGGGATGAGTTTCTACCTCTTTCAGAGTTTTCCTACAACAACAGCTATCAGTCTAGTATTCAGATGGCATCGTATGAGGCCTTGTATGGTAGGCGGTGTAGATCTAAAGTCGGTTGGTTCGAGCCCGGCGAGGCTAGGTTATTGGGGACAGATTTGGTCTAGGATGCCTTAGAAAAGGTGAAGGTGATTCAGGAGGGACTTTGTACAGCTCAGTCGCGTCAGAAGAGTTATGTGAACCGGAAGGTTCGAGATGTATCTTACTCGGTGGGTGAGAAGGTCTTGATGAAGGTTTCACCCATGAAGGGTGTGATGAGGCTTAGAAAGAAAGGGAAGCTGAGTCTGCGGTTCATCGGACCTTTTGAGGTGCATAGGAGGATTGGGGAGGTGGCCTATATGCTTGCTTTGCCACCCAGTTTGTCGAGCGTTCATCCGGTATTCCATGTTTCCACGTTCCGAAATTATGTTAGGGACCCGTCTCATGTTTTAGACTTCAGCACGGTTCAGTTGGATGATGATTTGACCTATGATGTGGAGCCAGTGGCTATTTTGGGTCGTCAGGTTCGAAAATTGAGATCAAAGGATATAGCTTTGGTGAAGGTACAGTAGAGAGGTCGGCCCGTGGAGGAGGCCACATGGGAGACCGAGCAGGAGATGCGGAGCAAATACTCGCACCTATTTGAGACTTTAGGTATGTTTCTTAACCAGCTCGAGGACGAGCGTTTGTTTTAGTTGGGGAGGAAGTGATGACCTGACCCGTCGTCTTATGTGTTTCCGTTCCGTTTTCCCCGTTTATTGCTTCTTCATGATTAATTATATGTGCTTGCTGAATTTGAAGTGATTCGGATAGAGTTTGATAAGGAATGAGACGATTAGTCTCTTTAAGGAGAGTTTGGTTTGGAATAGTCAATCGGGAAATTGACTTGTGAGTTATAGGGCTCGAATGGATATCCGATGATTCGGTTAGTTTTGGGGGATGATTTAATGCTTAGGAGAGCAATCGAAAGTAATTTTGGAGGCTCGGTGTAGAATTAGCCCTGGCTAAGTTAGCATTTTGGCGATATCCGGTTGATAGGTGAGATTTTGATCCGAGGGTCGGAATAGAATTCTGAGAGTTGTCGTAGCTTCGTTAGGTGATTTATGATGTGTGTGCAAAATTTCAGTTGAATCGGAGGTGGTTAGGTCGGGTTTTTGATCGAATGTGAGTTTCGGAAGAATTTGATAAACTTAGGCTTTGATTTGGTGAAATTTGATGAATTTGGTGTTAACGGTAGGTTTTTGATGGATCGAGCAAGTTTGAATAAGGTAATAGATCTTGTCTATGCTTTTGGTTAAGGTCCCGGAGGCCTCGGGGTGAATTCGGGTGGTTAAACGGAGAGTTTGGAGTTTATTGCATGGTTGAAGTTTGCTGGTTCTACATTTCCGCATCTGCGGAAAAGGGAACGCATAGGCGGTTCCGCAGATGCGGCTAGGTCATCGCAGAAGCGGTCCTTGAAGGACCTGGGTATTCCGCAGAAGCGGACGTGGGTCCGCATAAGCGGCAACAACAGAAGCGGTTTGTGGCCGCATAAGCAGTCCCTGGTGAGTTAAGTTAGACCGTGGAAGCGGTCAAGTGGGCGCATATACGGTGACCGCATATGCGGTGACCGAAGGTGCGGTAAATTAACCGCAAAAGCGGAAATTGACATGGTTTTAAGTGAACAGTGTTTCACGAATTTGAAAGAGAAGAAAAATATTTTGGACTTCGGCTTAGGCGATTCTTGGGCGATTTTGGAGAGAATTCGAAGGGTTTCATCAGGTATGAACTATTGGACTCGTATTATGTTTATATAGTGTAAAATCATGGATTAAACACTGAAATTCAAGGGATTTAATGCTAAAAATGGAGGTTAGGGCTTGCAACTTAAGAGAGTTTGAATTAATGATTTGAGGGGTCAAATGGACTCCGATTCTTGTGTATTTGATATGTATGAACTCGTGGCGAGATAAGGATCGTATTGATGTAAAATTTTCTGAATTTCGAGAAGTGGGCCCGGGGCTCGAGTTTTGCAAATTTTGTGATTTTCGATATTTTTTGAGTCTTTTCGATTGAGTTATTTTCCCTTAGTCTATTGTAATATATTCGTTGTGGTTTTGGCCAGATTCGACGCGCGGGGAGGTTGATTTGAGAGGGAAGGGCATTTCGAGCTAGTCTTTGGCCGGCTAGAGGTGAGTAATGGATGTAAATGCTGTTATGAGGGTTTGAAACCCCAGACTTTCACATCGTAATGCTATATTGAGGCTTGGCACGCATTCCACGATGAGTGCAAGGTCGTTTACTATTAGGGATTGAGACTTAGTCCATCCCGAGTGTTAATTACTACTATATTGGCGATTGAGACGCTTACTTTATCACTATAAATTGGGCTTATTGCCGTGTTTGGGGCCTTGTGCCAACTTGTAGAATCCTTAGGGGATCCTTATGTGTTTTCCTCACTTGTGTGCATAACATATATTCTCATTCATGTTCGTAAATGTCAAAAATAATATAATAACTGTGTTTATACATGAACATTAAATAGAAAAAAGGATATGAGGGCTGAGGTCCCTATAGCATGCCACGCCCAATTGGCTGTGAACTTATTTGACTGAGATGGGTCGGGGACCCGGTAGTGAGGATGTTTCCTTTGATATGGATCGGGTTGCACGCCGCAACGATGATATATACATTGATATTGAGGCCTAGAGCCTGTTTGATGCCAATACCTTGCTGATATTGCGCTTGGGCTGTAGGAGCCCATCCGGAGTCTGTACACACCCCTAGTGAGTGTCATCGACGTTAAATAAGTGGAGCGGGCTGCACGCCGCAGCGGGTACTAGAGTGTACCGTTATATGTGTTGCATTCTTTCATGCATTATTTCTTAACTGTATTACTTGTTATATATTGTTCCCACTGTTTTGGATATGAACTGCTAGATATAGAGTACTTTGTGCATTTTTTGCGTTTTCTTACTTTCAGACTGTAGTTATGTTTATTACTCACTGGGTCGGAGTACTCACTTTACTCCCTGCACCTTGTGTGCAGATCCAGGGTAGGCTGAGTAGATCCAGTTAAGCCAGAGTTCTTATTTCGGGAGTATTTGAGGTAGCTGCAGGGCGTTCGCAGC
>MU741686.1:240459-250931 GCA_026770625.1 Nicotiana glauca
TTTGTAAACACCTTACATTAATACATATCAAGGCAATATAATATTTCTCTATTGTTCATCAATTTATTATTCTTTAACTATTTTTACTTTACTACTCTCGAGGGTTCATCATCTCGAGGGTACTGTCCAAGCATCGGTTTGTTTTCTATTCTTGTCAATTCCCATCATTTATCTCTAAACTAATCAATCGGTATTAAGTGAATTATGTATCCTTAAAATCACATTATAAGTTTAATTGTTACTCAGTTTTTAGGGTAAACAGTTTGGCGCCCACCGTGAGGCTAAGGATAATAGTGATTGCTTAATATTTTAACCTTCATAACACACATTGCTTTTACACTTGCTCTTGTAAGTGTTTTTGATTTCATGAATCAACATATCAAACTCTCAAGCAGTACCCACTCACACTGACACCGGCTTTGGTCTTTATGGCAAAAACGAACACGTAGTCTCCTCGGGAAACGGAGTGCCTCCAATCAATCCGATGCACCACAGGCCGTGGATCCGGTTGGTGTCAATTCTCATGTCGCCATTCGTGGAGATTTAGGCGCCGACCCTGAAAATAGTTTCTGCAGAGACGCCCGGGCAGCCGATCGGAGCGCACAAAATGGCGAAGAAGGCGGAATTAGCCTTCAAATGATATTTGAAATGCTGCAAACTTAGAAGGGAGTGATAGCGCAACTCCAAAATCAAAATCGAACTCGATACATCATAGGAAGTTGCCTATAGGGTCGAACCCGTGGAGAAAAAATTGAACGATAGTGGATCGGGAACTGATCCCGACATCATAAAAATGCTCGAGGAGCTCACTAAACGAATAGAATTAGGTGAAAAGAAAATCGAGCCTAATGACAAAAAGGTAGAAACGTACAACTCACAAGTTGACCAAATATCGGGGGCACCCCCGATCCTACAGGGTTTGGATTTGAAGAAGTTCGTGTAGAAGCCTTTTCCTCAAAGTGCAGCTCCAAAGCCCATTGTCAAGAAGTTCTGTATGCCATACATCCCCAGGTACAACGGGACCATCGATCCTAATGAACACATCACTTCGTACACATGCGAAATAAAGGAAAATAACTTAGAAGATGATGAGATTGAATTCGTATTGCTGAAAAAGTTTGGAAAAACTTTATTGAAGGGGGCAATGATATGGTACCATAATTTTCCACCTAATTCCGTCGATTCATTCACCGTGCTCGCTGATTCGTTCGTAAAAGCATACGCTGGAGCGATAAATGTCGCGACCAGGAAGTCGAACCTCTTCCAAGTGAGACAAAAGGATAATGAAATGCTAAGGAAATTCGTATCTCGATTTCATATCGATCGCATGGACCTACCCCCAGTTACCGATGATTGGGTTGTCCAAGCCTATACTCATGAGTAAGAATGGCTTCGATAAACAAGCTGAGACTAAGGAAGCACCACGGTTATCGGAATACAACTTCAGCATCGATGCTTCAGGTATTATGTAAGCCATTGGACGAATCAAGGATACTAGGTGGCCTATACCCCTGCAAACCGATCCAGCTAAAAGGAATCCGAACCAAATATGCAGGTACCATAGAACCCATGGTCATAGAACCGAGGACTGCAGGCAATTAAGGGATGAGGTAGCTCGTTTATTCAATGAAGGTCATCTTCAAGAGTTCTTGAGCGACCGAGCAAAACATCACTTCAGAGACAAGGATGCAAACAAGAAAAACAAACAGGAGGAACCGCAGCATGTGATTCATATGATCGTCGGTAGGGTCGATATCCCTCACGGTTCGACATTTAAATGCACCAAAGTCACAATCACGAGGTAACCTAACTTCTCAAAATAGGATCCATTCGGGATGTAAAATATCTCCAGTGGTTAGCAAACATAGTTGTAGTTCCCAAGAAGAGGAATAAACTTAGAATGTATGTAGACTACAAAGACTTAAACAAAGCGTGCCATAAGGACTCTTTTCCCCTGCCTAATATCAATCGCATGATTGATTCCACGGCCGACCACGAGATCCTCAACTTTCTTGATGCCTACTCCAGGTACAAACAAATATAAATGAACTCGGAGGATCAAGAAAAGACGTCATTTTTCACTAAGTACGGTCCTTATTGCTATAATATAATGCCGTTTGGGCTAAAAAATGCTGGTGCTACTTATCAACGCCTAGTAAACCAAATGTTCGAAGAACAAATAGATAAATCAATGGAGGTTTATATTGATGACATGTTAGTTAAGTCCATGCGCACAGAGGACCATTTGACACATTTATAGGAAACCTTCGACATCTTGAGAAAATACAACATGATGCTCAACCCCGAGAAATGTGCATATGGGGTCGGTTAAGGCAAGTTCATCGACTTTATGGTATCAAATCGGGAAATCGAGATCAACCCCGATAAAATCAAGGGAATCAAAGACATCATAATCGTGGACAGCGTTAAGGTCATACAAAGGCTAACAGGACGGATAACTTCTTTAGACCATTTCATCTCGAGGTCTTCTTATCGAAGCCACAGGTTCTTCTCACTTCTCAAAAAGAAGAATAATTTTACTTGGACCCTGGAATGCCAACAGGCACCAGAAGAATTAAAGCGGTACCTTTCAAGTCGACTATTGCTTCATACTCCGAAAATGGACGAGCAACTCTACTTATATTTGGCAGTCTCAAAGGTCGCGGTAATTGGTGTCTTAGTTCGAGAAGAACAAGGTATGCAATTTCGTTTTTACTATGTTAGTCGAACTTTAGGTGAAGCAGAGACTTGGCACCCACTTTTAGAAAAATTAGCGCTTGCTCTAATAAGCGCCTCTAGGAAATTAAAACCATATATTCAATGTCACCCAATTTGTGTAGTAACCACTTATCCCCTTCGCAACATTTTGCACAAGCCCGAGCTCTCGTGCCGACTAGCCAAATGGGCCGTCGAAATTAGTGGTTACGATATCGAGTATCAACCTCGAACGACCATCAAGTCTCAAATCGAGGTAAAGCATGCATTCATCAATGACGAGGTAACCAAATTTCTCAAAATAGGATCCATCTGGGATGTAAAATATCCCGAGTGGTTAACAAACGTAGTTGTAATTCCCAAGAAGGGGAATAAACTTAGAATGTGTGTAGATTACAAAGACTTAAATAAAGCATGCAATAAGGACTCTTTTCCCCTGCCTAATATCGATCGCATGATCGATTCCATGGCCGACCACGAGATCCTCAGCTTTCTCGATGCCTACTCCAGGTACAAACAAATACAAATGAACTCGGAGGATCAGGAAAAGACGTCACTTTTCACTAAGTACGATACATATTGCTATAATGTAATGTTGTTTGGGCTAAAAAATGCTGGTGCTATTTATCAACACCTAGTAAACCAAATGTTTGAAGAATAAATAGGTAAATCAATGGAGGTTTATATATATGACATGTATGTAAGTCCATGCGCACAAAGGACCATTTGACACATTTGCAGGAAACCTTCTACATCTTGAGAAAATACAAGATGAAGCTTAATCCCGAGAAATGAGCATTCGGGGTCGGTTCGGTCAAGTTCCTCGGCTTTGTGGTATCAAATAGGGGAATCGAGATCAACCCCGATAAAATCAAGGCAATCTAAGACATCACAGTCGTGGACAGCGCTAAGGTCGTACAAAGGCTAACAGGACGGATAGCTGCTTTAGGCCGGTTCATCTCGAGGTCTTCTGATCGAAGTCACAGGTTCTTCTCACTTCTCAAAAAGAAGAATAATTACTTGGACACGGGAATGTGAACAGGCACTGGAAGAATTAAAGCGGTACCTCTCGAGCCCACTATTACTTCATACTCCGAAGGGGAACGAGCAACTCTACTTATATTTGGCAGTCTCAAAGGCCACGGTAAATGGTGTCTTAGTTCGAGAAGAACAAGGTATGCAATTTCCTTTTTACTATGTTAGTCGAATTTTAGGTGAAGCAGAGACCCAATGCCCACTCTTAGAAAAATTAGCGCTTGCACTAATAAGCGCATCTAGGAAATTAAAACCATATTTTCAATGTCACCCAATTTGTGTTGTAACCACTTATCCCCTTCACAACATTTTGAACAAGCCCGAGCTCTTGTGCCGACTGGCCAAATGGGCCATCGAAATTAGTGGGTACGACATCGAGTACCAACCTTGAATGTCCATCAAGTCTCAAATCAAGGTAAAGCATGCATTCATCCAGGACGAGGTAACCTAACTTCTCAAAATAGGATCCATCCAGGATGTAAAATATCCCCAGTGGTTAGCAAACATAGTTGTAGTTCCCAAGAAGGAGAATAAACTTAGAATGTATGTAGACTACAACGACTTAAACAAAGCGTGCCATAAGGACTCTTTTCCCCTGCCTAATATCGATTGCATGAACGATTCCACGGCCGACCACGAGATCATCAGCTTTCTTGATGCCTACTCCAGGTACAAACAAATACAAATTAACCCAGAGAATCAGGAAAAGACGTCATTTTTCACTAAGTACGGTACTTATTGCTATAATGTAATGCCGTTTGGGATAAAAAATGTTGGTGCTACTTATCAATGCCTAGTAAACCAAATGTTCAAAGAAAAAATAGGTAAATAAATGGAGGTTTATATTGATGACATGTTAGTTAAGTCTATGCACACAGAGGACCATTTGACACATTTGCAGGAAACTTTCGACATCTTGAGAAAATATAACATGACGCTCAACCCCGAGAAATGCGCATTCGGGGTCAGTTCAGGCAAGTTCCTCGGTGTTATGGTATCAAATCGGGGAACCGAGATCAACCCCGATAAAATCAAGGCAATCGTAGATATCACAGTCGTGGACAACGTTAAGGTCGTACAAAGGCTAACAGGACAGATAACTGATTTATGCCGGTTCATCTCGAGTTCTTCTAATCGAAGCCACATGTTCTTCTCACTTCTCAAAAAGAAGAATAATTTTACTTGGACCCCGGAATGCCAACAGGCACTAGAAGAATTAAAGCGGTACCTGTCGAGCCCAATATTGCTTCATACTCAGAAAGCGGATGAGCAACTCTACTTATATTTGGCAGTCTTAGAGGTCGCGGTAAGTGCTGTCTTAGTTCGAGAAGAACAAGGTCTGCAATTTCCTTTTTACTATGTTAGCCGAACTTTAGGTGAAGCAGAGACCCGGTTCCCACTCTTAAAAAAATTAGCGTTTGCTCTAATAAGCACCTCTAGGAAATTAAAACCATATTTTCAATTTCACCAAATTTGTGTTGTAACCACTTATCCCCTTCGCAATATTTTGCACAAGCTCGAGCTCTCGGGCTGACTGGCCAAATGGGTCATTGAAATCAGTGGGTACGATATCGAGTATAAACCCCGAACGTCCATCAAGTCTCAAATCTTAGCAGACTTCGCGGCCGACTTTACACCAGCCCTCGTGCCCAAGGTCGAAAGGGAGCTATTGCTAAAATCGAGTACATCCTCATGAGTATGGACCCTTTTCACAGATGGTGCTTCGAATGTTAAGGGGTCCTGGCTAGGCATCGTTTTGAAGCTATCCACAGGCAATACGATTAGACAATCTATCAAAACCCTTAAGTTGACTAACAATGAGACCGAGTATGAGGCCATGATTGTAGGACTCAAGCCGGCTAAATGTTTGGGAGCTGAGATCATCGAGGCCAAGTGTGATTCCCAGCTCGTTGTTAACCAGGTCAACAAAACCTTCAAGGTACGAGAAGATCGAATGCAGAGGTACTTAGATCAATTGCAGGTAACCTTACACCAGTTCAAAGGATGGACCCTACAACACGTACCTTGAGAATAGAATGGTGAGGCCAATGCCCTTGCAAACTTAGGGTCATCAGTCGAAGGTGATGAAATTAGCTCGGGGACTATCATACAACTTTCAAAAGCGGTGGTCAAAGAAGGCCATGCCGAAATACACTCCACAAGCCTAACTTGGGATTGGAGGAACAAATATATCGATTATCTAAAGAATGGGAAACTCCCATCGGACTCTAAGGAATCGAGGAATCTACGAACGAAAGCTGCACAATTTACATTTGCCGAAGATGGAACGTTGTACAAAAGGATGTTCGATGGGCCGTTGGAAATATGTTTGGGTTCGGGAGACACCGACTACGTCCTACGAGAAATTCAGGAGGAAACTTGCGGTAACCATTCCAGTGCCGAATCACTGGTTCTCAACGTCATCAGAGCAAGATATTACTGGGACAGTATGGAAAAAGAAACTAAGGAGTTCGTTTGAAAATGTGACAAATACCAAAGGCATGCGCCGATGATCCACCAACCCGGAGAGCAGCTTCATTCAGTCCTATCCCCGTGGCCATTCATGAAATGGAGGATGGACAGTTGGTCCTCTTCCATCGCCTCCAAGTAAAGCTAAATTCATTTTATTTATGACTAACTATTTCTCTAAATGGGTTGAAGCACAGGCTTTCGAGAAAGTCAGTGAGAAAGAAGTTATAGACTTTATCTGGGATAACATTATATGTCAATTCGGGATACCTGTCGAGATAATGTGCGACAATGGAAAATAATTTATCGGCAGCAAATTAACAAAGTTCCTCGATGATCACAAAATAAAAAAGATATTATCAACACCATATCATCCTAGTGGGAACGGACGGGCCGAATAAACGAACAAACCCATCATTCAAAAGAGGTTGAACAACACCAATGGGAAATGGAGAGAAATTTTGGCTGAAGAGCTTTGGGCATATGGACAATGACAAAATCTAGTACGGGTACAAAGGCATAAGAAAGTGAAATTTTGCCCGAAGTTCTAAGGCATAGCAAAGTTTTTCGAAAACACTAATGGGTACAAATCTATCTCATGCTAAGACATAAGTTTTAAGCCGAAAAAAGGAAAAAAAAACACTCTTTCGAGGCCATATTGGCCCGATTCAAGAGCCTAAGGGCCATTACATTGTTAAGCTCGAGGACCCGCCCTCGCTTAACCAAAAAGACCTAAGGGCTTTTTCTACTCCGAGTTCGAGCAAGTACTCACTCGACTATAGAAACTATAGTAATCCGATTTCAACAAAATTTTCACAAGGCAATGAAGTGAGTCAAATTTCTCACAAGACCTAAAGTATATAGAATTATCATAAGGCAAAAAACAAAGTTTTTGCAAAACAAAAATCAGAGACAAATTGGAAAGAAAAAATATTTTTCATATATACAAAAGTGTTTACAAAGACCATTCAAGGTGTTACACAAAAATCCAACAAAGAAGAAAAAAAAAATTAAAGCGCCTAATCTTCCTCGGGAGCTTCATCTTCATCTTCTCCGCTCTCGGACCCGCTTGCGCTCCCGGAGTCATCACCACCGAAGAGCAAAGCTTTGGCTTCATCCTCTAATATTTTCGCATTCTCGATATCGGTCATGAGGTCAAAGACACGAGCATGAATCTCTTTGAGAGTCTCTCTCCGAGGCTGGCACTTAGCATGCTCGGCAATGCAGGATAATCGAACCTGAGCAGCATCGGAAATTTCCTTTGCTCGAGAGTTGACAGCTTCAACATCGGCTTGGTAGATGGCCACGAATGCCTTCGCCTCGGCCTTTACTTTTTCTGCCTCAGATGTGGCTTTTGCAAGCTCAACAGCCAACCGAGCCTCGAGATGCTATATTTTCTTGGCTCAGGCTAAGATCTCCTCCTTCATGCTTTGGAGTTGACGTCAACTGAAGACAACTCGGATCGAGCCGTGTCTTTCTCTGAGGTGAGGTGGTCCATATTCTGCTTCCACCTCAAAGTCTCTGCCTCTTTCATCTTAGCCTCCTCGTGAAGCTACTCAATCTTTTCGACTTTTTGCTGAACCGGTAGGATCTAAGTGTTAGTCGGCAATATCAAATTGATATTTCAAACTCCCAAAAATTTACATTACCTGCTCGATGAGATTGGCCTGCACTTTATGAGCTATTGTCAATTTAGATCGGAGGTCCCTGATCTCCTATTCTTTTTGCACATAAAGGAGTTTGAGGGCGTCTCTCTCCTCCGTGAGCCTTTTGAGATTGGTCTCACACCGGTTCATCTCAGCTTGGTATTTGAAAAATTCTTCCCCGTGAAGCGTCACAGCCTACGAAAAAAGGAAGGAAATCAGACAAAAGGAAATAAAAGCAAGTGTAAACCCAATAACGGGGACTGAAATCTACCTAGTTCAGGAGTCGCCGAGCCTCATCAAAAATGATCGATGCATCCAAGTCGGAAATATCATCGAACCCCGTGAAGCAGCCATGGAATAAGTCATCCCCTTCATAGGCCATTCACACATCGATGGTCTCCATAGACTGGACCTCCCGAAATTGCCCTTAAGAAAATGTGGGTTGGGCGGTGAATCATCAATATTGATTGCCCTAAGCAAGTCACTTGGGGCACTCTCTCCTTTTTGGAGGGCCTCAGAATCGGACCTTTCAGGCACAACCGCCGATTGTTTATCAAGGCGGACAGGCACACTCGCCGGTTGTTTGTCATGGCGGGAGATATCTTCAGCCCCCGATGACTCGGGGACTTAGCTCGAGCCATCTTCTTAGATCTCCTCGATCCGAAGATGAGCTTCTTCGACCATCACGAGCTCAGCTGCTTTTGAAGCTTCGACGCTTCCCCTCTTTGAGCCACCAGCTCACAACCAACATCTTCTCCTTCCTCTTCTTCATCTCGTAGTTTTTGGGCTACGTCAGCAGATAGAGCAGCACTGTCGTTCTTCGACTTACGAGTCTTGCTCTTCTTAGGCTTTGGAGTTCGGAAGGCGAGAGCCTTTTCCTCTTCTAATCCTTAGCCAATTTCAGGGCCTCCTCTTCCCCAGGTGGGGGCATCCTCATGACAGCTTTGTCTTCAAGACCTGTATGGGAGGAAATCAAGTAAAAGAAAAACGAAAACATTTTGTAGAAGGGCATCAAAATACATAAGCTCACCGTGATTTTTGGCCTCCCGTCGACCCTCGGCCAAATCGCGCCACGAGTGCTCAGCATACGAAGAGGTCGAGGCCAGTTTTTGAACCTAGCTTTCAAGGTTTGGGATTGCACCGGCCATCGAAGTAACCGCTCCATCATATGAAATAATGTTAATACGAAAAAGAAAAAAGAAACAAAACAATCAACATAAGATGTTGATGGGTTTGTATTTGCGCTTCATGTTCCATTCCTCGGGGAATATCATCTTCTCGGCCGGGATTATATCTGAGGTCCTCACTAGGACAGACCGACCCATCCATCCTCGATATTTGTCCTCGTCTATGCTTGAGAACAGCATATTTGTAACCCGATGCTTAAGCCTTATTAATCCGCCTCGATAGAGACGGGGGCTATACAGTCTAATGAGGTGGTCGAGGGTAAATGACATCCTTTCGACCTTGCTCGCGAAGAATCGAAGCAAGATAACAATGCGCCAAAAAGAAGGGTATATCTAGACAAGAGTTATTCGGTATTGGCGGCAGAAGTCAAAGATAATTGGATCAATGAGACCCAGCATAAAGGGGTAAGTGTAAACAATTAGGAATCCTTCTACGTAAGTGGTGATGTCCTCTTCAGGGTAGGAACAACCACCTCTTTGTTTTTCCAGTGCCAATCTTTTTTCACCTGCTCGAGATCGCCTTCGGTTATTGAGCATATATATCTCGACATAGGCTCATATCAGCCAGAGACCGAAGAGGGTTTCTCGACTTTAAAGTCAGAGGTAAGATCGCACGACCACGGAACACACTCCTCGATGCGTGGCTCCACCGACGTTTTATCACCGATCGACCGCGATGAAAAGCTTTCTCCTTTTCGGGAACGGTAGGAGATGTTTTCGCCATTTCTATGTGAGTTCAGAAAAAAATATGATTTGTTGTTTTAAGAAAGGATTGTCAAACGAGATGTAAATAATTTGCAGAATTGAGGAACTTGAAGAAAGTAGGAGAGCTTTGAAGATTAAGAAAAGTTTTGAAAATAAAGTTTGAGAAGATTATGAAGAGGATCTATTTAAAATATTTCAATGACGGTTCAAGGGCATCAATTGGCAGACCGTCAACTGACGCTAATTAATGATTTTGAGAACTGTGCATACGCGACGCTTCGGTCGCCTTCGACGCTTACGTCACGAGGATGACATCATAATTGGTCGAGGTATTAAATCGAAGACTTAGTTCGTTTCTTCTCGTTACACTCCAAGAAACGAGGGGACTATCTGTATATACTATTTGATCAAGATAAGGGAGTTGCAACGGGGGTAGCCTCGTAATGAACCAGACCCGAGCTCGAAGACGAGGCATCGAGTCTGAAGATCGAAATGTCCGTTGAGACCGAGGCTAGCAGCAGTCGAGATTAAGTATTACCGACTTCGAGTGAAGTGCAATAACGAAAATACGAGATATCTGTAATCGATCGGGGATCATGGCGAAAATCTCAGAACATATCAAATCAAGGGCAGTTATTTGTACCAATCATGAGATTTACTTTCGTAATTAGAATTATACTATAAGTAGGATTCCTCTAGTATATAAAGGGGGGGG
>MU741688.1:1007-17362 GCA_026770625.1 Nicotiana glauca
TTCAATTCTAATTTTTACAAGTAAAAAAAAATACTTTGCCAATACGGCCTTTAAGCACTTCCAAGAGAAGATTTTAAGGCTGTGTTTGCTAATTGTTAGGAAATGATTCAAAAGTGGCCATTTTCAAAACAGCCTTCCGACGCCCTTTTGGGACATTTGGCTATTTTGACAAAACGGCATCACTTAATTTATTTATGACAACAAATGTCAAAATTTTAACATTTTCTGGCTATTTTTGCAAAAAGGTGTGGTTGGACCCGTCAAAGGTAGCCTACGTATCTCACACGTGGTGAGAATCAAACTAGCGTAGTTCGGACAAACTATTTTAAAACAAACCATTTTTTTTTATTTTTTTATTTTTTTATTTTTTGGCAAAAAAATCAAGTAACCAAACTAACAAAATTTCATTTTCAATTTTATTGACAAAACAAACTATATTTTTGAAAACAAAACAAAATAATAAAAAAAAATTTCAATAACCCTAAAAACTCTTTTTATATTTTCTTTTGCTTTAATTAAAATGAATTATAAAAAAATCAAAAAATCTTTCTATTTGAACCCCTTTTTTTTTTACAAAATTTCGGCAGAGTTTCGACAGTATTTGGGTATCGGTTTTTCTAAAATCAAACAATTACTATTTCTCTTTTCTCTTTTTTTTTCTCAATTTCACAAAAATTTCTTCTTCTCTCTTTTTTTTTTAACCGGTCAGCATGATGGTCCGAGACAAATAAATGTAACATGTAAAATGTATGGTGGTCTTTTCATATCTAGATACCTGTCCTAGACGGACCCAACCCCTGTGTTGAGTCCCCTAAGTCATACGTAATGCAAATAAACATCCCTATTCTAAGTTCAAAACCTGGTTATATGTTCTAGACTGTGTACCCGAGCGGACAACTCGAGTCGAGGAGGGGGCTACGTACCGGGAACCAAAAGGCCATCCGGCTTAGTAACTTGTCCGGCCTCTTTCTTATTTAAGGGTATTGACACTAACAGAATAGGGAGTCTCAACCAGTAAGCACATCTCCGGAGATGAGAAGAGAAGGGTTTTCGGCACAGTTTATATACAATTCAAATAATATCAAAGCAGTAAACATTTAGCACATTAATCATGAACATATAGGGAAATCAGATATAAACAAATACAACAATTATTCTGAGCTCGAATTCTTAAACCTTGAACCGAAGTTCTGGGTTTCTTATCCCCAGCAGAGTCGCCAGAGCTATCACACCTCCTTTTTACGCAGTTTTTTAATACACCCCGCGAAGGGCATAAAAGGAGTTTTTCCAATTAAAGGACAGTCGGAACGGGATTATTATTATTTATTCAGAGTCGCCACTTAGGAGATTAATGGTGTCCTAAATCACCGTTTGAATCCCGAACCGAGGAAAATATGACTTTGTTAACAGTCCGCGAACCAGAAATCCGGATAAGGAATTCTGTTAACCCGGGAGAAGGTGTTAGGCATTCCCGAATTCCGTTGTTCTAGCACGGTCGCTCAACTGTTGTATTTAATTTTATCTAATTTCAATACATGTTTTATTCTTATGTGCCTTTTATTAATAACCCGCTTTTATTCTATTTATTATTTATTTTTACAAGAATTACAATGTCGTGAAAATCTATCTCGAACCACGCCGTACCAGTACGCCCATGGCTTTTAACACATTTCGACTTCGTTGAGATTTGGATTTGGGTCACATAAATGTGCACCCGTTTTTGGGAAGGTAATATTATTCACATACGCGCCTAAAGCGACTACGTGTTTATTAACTTTGGGAAAGACCATGAAATTCGCTAAACGGTCCTCCTAATTCTAAGTATTTTTGAATTGATCATTTATTGAGAGCCCCGCAATTTTTTGTTTTTTTTTGCTCTTGGCGAGGCTCATCTCATTTATATTATTAAAGGCCAATCCTAAGTAAACTATATTCCTTATTTGTTTTTGTCCTTAAATCAAAGCAAAAGTCCTAACTAATTTGTTATATGAAAATTCATTTATTGTGTATAAACAATCTCCAATTTTTAGATTTTCTTTAACAGGCCCAGTATACATATGTTGTTAAAAGTCTATCGATAATAGGCCTTAGACAGGCCCAGGCCTTCACAAATTAAACTGACTATTGACATGGGCTTGTGTTGAGTGAACTGAAGCCCAAAATCACATCAGGTCATTGGGCTTTACATTGATCTGACACTTAACTCAAACAGGAGACGAAACAGGATGAATTGATTTCAAACATATTCCTAAATGTGTTCAATAATATTGAGAAAATTTATAGAACCTTTTAAATTTTCTTTATTTCATATTCAGATTTATTTATCAGTTCATTTATCTACGAGTCCTGGATATCAATAAAATGAGAACCAAACAATAGACGTGATTTTAAAACCAAAACAGGCCAATATTGAATTATAGAGAATGTTATTACCACTGAAAACATCTGAAATTATTATTTTACTTATTAATTTCTACAATCAAAATTAGACTAAGCTATCAAAGTAAATTGAAATCAATAAAATATTTTCAGATTTTCATTATAAACTAATTGTTCGAAACTATTTTAAATCTAACAATTATTTACTAACTCACTAGATTCTAAGGTTCTACTAGAGTATTATTACAAATCAAATATCATATCTAATCTAAATATAGAAGTAAAACAGTCCGATAGTTATAGTCCAATACAAATTCAACTAATCCTAATGAATACACATGATTATAGTTAAACACTACATACATTCGTAAATCTATTTGAATTACAACACAGACATTAATAATAGAAATTTAGAACAGCAAAAGGACATCTGATTTCATTGATCAAACTCTAAATTACATCAAGGAGGATAGCCGTGTACCTGATCAGAAAATGTGAGAAAAAGAGAATTAGATCTCTAAAAATCAGCAACAGCAACAGAATTAATGCAGCAAATTTCAATCACAGCCTCAACACCACCAGATTTTAACCCAGCAAATGATAGAAATTAACAAAAAACCAAATACTCGACTATCTCAATGCAACTTCAACAACATTTGATCACCAGAACCAAACAGAATCATCCAAAACAGCCTTCAAATTGACTTAAGAACTAATGAAACAGTGAAATTTTGAACTTTTTCTACTGTTTTGATATTTTTGGAGTTTTTGAATTTCGGAAGTTTGAATCTAGAATAGCAGAATAGCAGAAGTTACTTGAAAGAAATTTCAGATTGCCAAAACTTATAAAATGAGGCATATAGATGCCTATTTATAGATTTGAAAATGGAGGGAATTTTATATTTTCAGAATTTATGTTTTGGTCCCTTTTTATTTCAATTACACCCTTATTCTCTTATTAGTTATTCAACTAGCTACCCTTTATTTGTTAAAATATCGTTAATCACCACATCTAGAACATTCTACCCTTATGTAATCCCCTATTTGCCCCTACTTTACTTAGAAAATTACTCTATTGACATTTTCCTCTACCCAGAATGCCCCCACTTCCTAAGGTTTATTACCCTTATCCCATTTCATGTTCCCAAACTACCCCTGAATCCAAATCAGATTTACCAAGTGACCTAATGCCCTTTTACCCTTTTACCCTTTGAACTTAATTATATTGACCAATTAACCCCTTACTCTTTTCCTCCATGAACTATGAATTAAATTCAGAAACAAGGTTTATCTGACTACTAATTAATCAAATCAAAACTAATCATATACAATTTAACTAACAGCTATAACCAATATCGACTAATTATTGTCCATTTAATCCAAGAATTATTCAAACTAACATTTATCAGAATCAAAAAATTTAAAATCTAACAGTTAACAAAATCGAGTAATTTCAGAAACCAACAAAGTTATACTAAAAATCTAATTATACTAATTTCTATATCAAATCAAAATATGTTTATTAAACCCTACAATTAATATCTAATTAACCCTTTTAGAAATTAAAAGCTAATATTTTTTTTTACTAGAATCAGTAATCTTTATAAAAAACAGAAACAAATGGAAAACACATATTTAATTACATGCACACAAAGAAATAAAATCAAAGAAACAGAAAAGAAAGAAAAACTTAGCTTTTCTTTTTGTTATTCAGACAGTCTCTTTTCTTTTTCTCTTTCTTTTTAGTTATCACATTTTCCAGCATCCAGGAGGTCTTGTGGTAATTTTCTTGAATTTTGGTCGCCGGCAGACCTTTATTTTGACGTTTGAGCTATTTCAGTGACTTTTAGGGCTCAAGAAGTTTGAAAATAGGTTGAGGGTGGTCAGGAGGGGTTATGGTTCGAATTTGGGCTTATTTGGGTGAACTAGTGTTCGCCGGAGTTAGGGTTCCGGCGACACTCTTTGGGATATTCGAGGAGAACCAAAGTGATTCGAGGGAAAAGGAATACAGGGGTGGGATTAGGGGTGAAAGGCAGTTCTGGGGTGTTATTGGTGGACTGGTTGGCTATGGTGTTGTTTCCCGCCGGTAGGGTTCCGGCGGGGATCGGAGAGGAGATGGGGGCGGCTAGGGTTTGGGGATGAAGGAGAAAGAATTAAAATGATTTAGTGGTTATTTGATTTTGATATATTAAAAGAGATTCATTGAACCGGAGCCGTTGGATGAGTGATAACGAACGGACGAGATCTCTTGATCACTGAACGGCGTCGTTTCCTTTTAATGAAGCCAACCACTACGACCGTTGGATTAAATGATCTCAACGGTTCAGATCTTTTGAGCATGAAACGCCGTCGTTTCTTTTAAATGGGATCAAACTTTGTCCGTTGGATTAAATTGATCAAAGGCTCAGATTTAACTCCCAAAACGGGGTCGTTTTGATTTAAGGCTGGGGCTGACTGGGTAGAATTTTGGGCCTGGGCGGGTATTTTATTATTTGGGATAATATACTTAGCCCAAATTTTAAATCAATTCATTATTTCTTTGTATTTTTGTGTTGTATTTTCACTTGTATTTTGTATTTTATTTTTCTTTTATATGTTTTTAAAATGAATTAATACTAAAATTAAAAATTCTAATGTATGTGTATTTTTTTTGTATTTTTTAATATGAATTATTAGGCAACTAATTAACACAAAAATGCAATAAATTTCAACAAAATTGTAAAAATAATAAAAAATCATTTTGTTTGGATTTTAGGAATAATTTGCTTAGGGCAAAAATCACGTGCTCACACTTGCTGGGTACATATTGTTAATGTGCTCATACTACGCTTTTGTACTTAATTGTACAGGCTGTGAGGCAGGTTCATCTGACTATCAGACTGGTGCGAGCCCCTGATCTTAGTTCGAGACTTCCACGGTGAGTTGCTCTTTCCTGTGACGTTCATTAGCTTGATGGAGTCTCTCTGTATTTATTTTTGCTTTCTATTCTATTTCGGACAGTAGGATGAATATATTCTTTTGTATATTCTACTAGTTGCCCACAATTTATAACACCAGGTCTTGGCACACATGTTAGTAGATTGTTCTTTTGGGAATTCTATAATTATTTTTGGTACCTTACCGGTTATCACTTGTTTTAAATTTAACTTATGGAATTACTGCATTTATTTTGGTAAAAGTAAAATGAGAACTTGTTTATATTTCCGCGTTGGCTTGCTCGGCAATGGTGTTGGACGCCATCATGACCTATAATGGAAAGTCGTGAAACCATTTTGGTCCAAATGTTCCCCCGACCCTGTGCATAGCGGGAACTTAGTACATTGACTGCCCAATGATATCCTTTTTGAGCTATGTGGGGAATTGTTTAAAAAATAATAACTTTAATATGTCAAAAAGAATATTCAAAATTATGTTTAGGTTCATTCTTTTAATAGGTCTTTATTAGACCAATTAATTTGAATATATTTTAATATGTGTAATAGTAAATTAGAATAATTTTGAATGTTATATTTTATTAATATCGAATGGGTATCCAAAATTTGTTATTTTCTGTATCTTTGAATATGACCAAAAATTAGTTTTTTATGACCATTTCCTTAACGTTGATTTTAATAACATTTTCTTAACTTTGATAATAATGTTTCTTTGGTCTTAACTGATTATAACGTTGATTGCCTAAAATGAATTTGACATTTTGGCATTGAATCCGGAATGGATTTTAATGTTTTTTATTACATCAGATGTCCATCTCCTTTTGGAATATATCATAGAATTCTGTTTCGCTAAATAAAAGTTTCCCGCTTGCTTTAACTGATTTACGACCTACGGGGATAGCTGGTTCGGGTTTTGGAGGAGTTTGGGTTGAAATAGGCTCACTTGATTCCATAAGATTTTCATAAAAGGCTAAGTTTGACTTTGGTCAATATTTTTAGCAAACGGACCCGAATTTGTGTTTTGATAGTCTCGGAGGGTTCGTAGAAAAATATGGGACCTGAGCATATGCCCGGAATCGAATTCCGAGGTCCCTAGCCCGAGTAATGATTTTTATTGGAAATTGTTAAACTGAAAATCTAAGGATCTAAAGAAACTAAATAATGACTGATAACATTGGTATCGATCTCGTATGTTGGTTCCGGAGCGCGATACAGGTCCAATATAACATTTAAGACTTGTCCGCAAAATTTGGTATCATTTCGAGTAGTTTAAGTGCGTTTCGGCTCGTTAGAGATGAATTAAGAACTTGAAATTCATAAGTTTAATTAAATTTATTTTAGGGGGTGATTCTTCGATTTAGCATTGTTTCGGGCGTTCTGAAGGTTCGAGCAGGTCCGTTTCATGATTTCAGATTTGTTGGTATGTTCGGGCGGGGCCACTTGTTGAATAAATATTAATCAATAAGACCCAATCCTAATAAATAAAAATTTATAAAAATTTCAATTTAAAATCAAAGTTTCAAAACTTTTGTATGGCCGTCAATGTTTGGGAAGGCAGTAGACAAGGACTGGTTCGTTGGTGACATGCAACAATGTCTAATCCATAATTAAATTCTTTGAAGAAGAAGAAGAAGAGAAAAAGGAGATGAAAAAAAGAGAATAGAAGCATAGAAGATCTAAACAAGAAGAGAGAGAGCGAGACAAAAAGAGACATAGACAGAGAGATAGAAGGGAGGGAGACTACTAAATCTATGGAATTTGATTGCAAGATTAAAATGTCATAATCAATGGATACCCAATTAATACTAATGTGTATGGGATTAGTGTCACAACCCAAAACTCAATCTGTCATGATGGCACCTATCATGATACTAGACAAGCCGACATCTCAGACACACCAGCACTTTCAAATGTAAAATATACTAAAACGAGTTTTAAGTAAGTAAAAATCTTATAAAATTGATTAAAACTGTCACAACTCGATATAGAAGTTTCCCAAAATCAAGGTGTCATTGAGTACATGAGCATCTATACAAATACAAAATCTGATAAACTATCTAAGAAAAATAGAAACTGAATAAGAAAAACTGAGGAATAGGGGAGGAGAGTCAAGGTCTGCGGATGCCGGGGCAGCTACCTCGAAAATCTCCGAATGACTGAAAACTCTAAGAATCAGCAACCACCATGTCCGAAAACACCTGGATCTGCACATAAAAGTATAGGGTGTAGCATGAGTATAACCGACTCAGTAAATAACAAGTCTAACTATTGGGCTAAAAGCAGTGACGAGTTTCACTAGTACAGTTCAATTACCGAAATACGGTATAAAAAGGTCGACATGCTTCCAAATTTAACAAATAAACCCCAAACAGATAAGATATGTCTGTTGGTTTGGAATGTCCTCGATGGCTTTAATCTTGTCGGGACTTACTTCGATCCCCCTTTGTGACACCAGTATATCCAAAAATTTACTGGAGTTCTGAACGCACACTTTTCAGGGTTAAGCTTCATATTATGCTTCCTTAGGATATCAAAGGTTTCTTGGAGGTGTTTTAGATGGTCACTTGCGTTCAAAAACACAACCAACATATCATCTATGTAAACTTCCATTGTTTTCCCTATTTGCTTTTAAAACATTTTGTTCACGAGCCTCTGATAAGTGTCCCGACATTCTTAAGCCCGAAGGGCATCACATTGTAGTAATATGTGCCAAAGTTTGTTATGAACAAAGTTTTTTCACGATCCTCCGGTTTAATCTTGATTTTATTGTACAATGTTTAGCTATGGGAATGAGTCTTTTGGGCATGCCTTATTCAGATCCTTATAATCTACGGACATGCAAAATTTATTATTCTTTTTTGGAATTACTATTATGTTAGCTAGTCAGTCAGGATATTTTACCTCCCGAATTGAACCAATATCGAGCAATCAAGTTACCTCTTCTTTAACAAGCCTGTTTCTGGCCTCGACGATCGTGCACTTCTTTTGCCTTCTCAGAGGGATGCTAGGGTCTAGGCTTAACTTCTACACGACCGCCTCTAGCTGGATACATGTCATATCCATGTGTGACCATGCAAACAAACAACATTACTTTAAAAAAATTCTATAAATCCTGGTATAAGCTCGGAGTTTAATTCTGTCCCCAAGTGGAACTTCCTGTCAATGAACTTTTTGAAATTTCACTTGTTTGAGATCTTCCGCCATGGATTTGGTTGCGTCTGTTACTTCTGGTACCTGGAAATACATTGGTACCTCATACGATTCTGATGGCTCCTCCCCTTTGTTGTCTTATTTGGTTCGGGAGCAGGCGTCGGTTCTTGTAATTGCTATGACGTGTGTTCCTTTCCTTTACTATTCAAAACCGAGACCGCGTTTATCTTCCTTGCCACCGGTTGATATCCTCTTATTTGCTTGACTCCCTCTGGAGTTGGGAATTTCAAAAGTTGGTGATATGTTGATGGCACAACATTCATCTTGTGTAGCCATGGTCTGCCAATAGTTATATTATAACCCACATCATCATATACTACTTCAAACAAGGTAGTCTTCATGACCCTTTTGCCGTTCGTGGGCAATAGGATCTCCGTTTAGATTGTCACACTTGCTAAGTTGAACTCGGCGATGAGCTTTGTGGATGGAAGGATACTTCCAATTAGCTTGGCTTGCTCCATCACTCTCCACTGAATGATATTGGCTGAACTCCTCGGGTCAACCAAAATACATTTAATTTTAAAATCTAAAACTTTAAGTGACATTACCACGGTATAGTTGTGCTGTAGTACAACTCCATCGATTTTCTCTTCTATAAATGTGATGTTGTCCTCGGCAACTTCGCGGAGTCTCTTGCTATGAATTACCGACACCTTTGTCTTATTTGGCTCGGTCGCTTAGGAACTCTCTGAGATGGCCATTTTTTAACAATGTCACTACCTCTTCGCGCAGATATCGGCAATCCCCAGTCCGATGGCCATTAGTCCCATGATACTCGCACCATATAGTAGGATCCCTTTAGTTGGGATCAGATCTCATTAGCCTCGGGAATCATGTTTTCTTGATGTTCCTCATCGCCAATACCTGCTCCACTAAGCTAACGTTGAAATTATACTCGGACAGTTTGGGATATGTTGAATCCCAGGAACCCGATACCTCTTTATCTTGTAATGAATTGCTATTCCGACCACGCTCAGTTCTTCTACCAGACACGAAGCTATCCGCCAACCGGAACCCTCTATCACGTCATTCTGCTCTTTCAGAGGGCAAAAACTGGCCCTTAGAAGATCGTCGATCAATATCAAAATCATCCTTTGGCTTATCCTTGTCCTTTTCTCGATCCCGACCTTTAATTGATACCGGGAACCCAAGTTGATCATCTTCTATCCTTATCTTCAATTCGTAACGGTTATGGACATCTGCCCATGTAGTTGCCTAGAACTCGAAAAGGCTTTCTTTCACTTTTCGGGAAGCGTCGAAGCTCCTCGGGTTCAGCCTTTTAGTAAATGCCTCAACCGCCCATTCGTATGGCATGACTAGTAGCAGCATCCTTTCTTTCTGAAACCTAGTCACAAACTCGTATAGCAACTTGAATTCTCCTTGCAAAGTTCTGAATATGTTCGTTTTCTGGGCCTGGACCTTGCTGGCCCCCGCATGGTCCTTGATGAAAGAGTCTGCGAGCATTTCAAAGGAATCTATTGAATGTTCGGGTAAAAGTGAACCATGTCAGGTCCCTCCTCGTGAGAGTTTCTCCGAACTTCTTTAGCAGGACAAATTCAATCTCATGTGGAGCTAAATCACTACCGTTCACCGCCGTTGTATATGTGGTTATGTGCTCCTAAGGATACGAAGTCCCATCATATTTTGGTACGACAAACATTTTGAACCGCTTTGGAATCAACTCTGGTGTTGCGTTCGGTTTGAACGACAACTGGGTGCATTTCTTTTAGTCTAGGCCCTTTAGTACTGGTGGTGCGCCTGGAATTTGGTCTATTCGAGCATTTATTTCCCTTATAAACCACATGAACTCTGTTTTAAAAGGATCATTATCGTTATTGTTACTAGATCCGCTACCGCCCCCCGGCCTCATCGAAGTCGACCTCACCCCTCGGGGTGTTGTTATAAACCATTTGCGCTGTTTTATTCACGGTTGCACCGACAAATAATGCTTGCCTTAATTTTGTCATGGCCTGGGCTTGCTGTGAGAGATGGCCGATGATGGCCTTTTGTTGTTCTCTCAAAATCCTCACTGTCTCCGCAACATGCTCGTCTTTAGTATCATTAGGCGTTGCCTCACATACGTGTTGTAGATATCGTCCGCCATGAACCGGCGTGGTTATATCCTCCTTATTGTGGGTGTCACTAATCCAATTCTCGTGTTGAGGCAGATTTTCTTGTGCCTCAACATTGTGCACGATGTTGCCATCGTTAGCTACCATCTTTTACCATTTTTGCTAAGAAACATAGAATCAAAAAGATTAGTAATAGACGCAAGAATCAACTCAATTATGCAACTGTCTAAGCCCCATGGTGGCTACAAAAATGATTATCCGTAAAATGATACAATTAAATATATAGCGTGGCTTATAGACAAGAGAATAAATTTGATCCCGAAATAACAAATAAATTAAATAAAAAAGTAAGAATTAACATTGAATTTGAGATAAAATAGCAGACAACTTGGTTCGTGGAGCAAGGCTTCCGAAGACAGCAACAAGAATTTTGTTAGACAGAAAATAAAGTACTCTATTATTTAGCTTGAAATAATGTGTAGCACAAGTTTGTCAAATTTTTGTGTCTTACAATGGCCGTAGAAGTCACTATTTATAGCTAAACCTAGGGAACAAGGTCCTAGGATCAAACCCCTCTTTAATGACTATAATGGGGGCCATTGATGAATATGTAATGGAAAGTAATGAATGCCACAATTCTCTATAACGGACGTGTATTCAATACTGAGGAATATTCTTCGTTGAATGTCATTTAATGGCAAATATTCGTTTGCCTCATTAATAATGTTTCCTTCAAGGTCTACCCGATGCCAACCAAAGCTATTGTCCTCGGTCTTGGTTTCCACTCGCTTCGATTTCCGTCTGTCCCTGATTACGCGTATCACTCTATCTTTCGAGTATTTAATGTGAACCAATTTTACTCTATACATAAATATAACCCAAATTTTATAATGGAATAATATTCTAATTCCGATAACCAAACAACCCACTAAAATTTTATTAAGTGAACTTAAAATAGAAATAGAAAATTATGAGCTAACTCAAAAAGAGAATAGGTAATATTGATTTATAAAATTCTGCATACAACTTTCAAAAACATAACTCTTCGTCTATGTATGAGTTTAAAACTAACAAAAGATATATATGAAGATTCTTCAGACGTCCATATATCTATTTAAGTGATGTGAACCTTAATATCTTGATGCGCTATGATCATTGGAAATTACGTGAAGATGAAAGGAACTTCTTAACAACCTTAATTTTTAAGCGTTTAAGTTATATATACTATTTGTTTATATCTTTTATATATTATCAGGACAATTAAAAGATATTTATAGTGAATCTTCTCAAAATATGAGATTTACAATATTGAATATAAGATATGTCACTTACTGCAATAGGTAAGTACCGTAATCTGATGGTGCAAAAATTACTTACAAATTACAATGACAAAACCTGAACTCATAATTTTATGCTATGATTGAGTTAAATCTTGTTTCAAATGAACCGCGTCTCTCCTTCTGACCGTTGAATTGCAAGTACTCCGAAGTACCAACATTAAAATATTAACCCATTGTAACATAGCTTTTAAAAGCCACTTTATGTAGCAATATTGGTGGACGGTAGCGAAATTAGGATTTAAAATTTATGGGTTCTAAATTTGATATTAAATTCATAGTTTATTTTAATTATTGGGTTTACAGTAATATTATATATTTTTAATGAATTTTTTACTAAAAAATATTGAGTCTAAGCAAAAGCTAATCAATTGATAGCTAATATTGTAGCTATATCAGTGTATGTGGGCCTAGCTCTTTCTCGTAAAATATTTGATATGTACTCTTCATTTACGCGGTTCTTGATACATGTATCTGTTTCGGGACCCTCTACAGCTCTTCAGTGGTGAAAAGACCCCATGCATTATGGCCGATCCCATCTTTCCGTTTTTGATTGACTTGAATATTTAACAAATAAATAAAGACTAACATAATGTCACAGCTTTTTATAAGGAATGTCCATGAAAGTTTAATAATCAATTATCAGTTGGAGAACTAAGGAGTATAATATAGCAGGAATACCACCAGCCAAAGCAGCATGCAGCCACAAAAGGAGCAAATGGAGATAAATGAGGACATTGTCATAGTAGGTGCTGGAATTGCTGGACTTGCCACTTCTTTGGCACTTCACAGGTATAGAAAGAGTACACAAAACCAATATACCCAATGCAGTACTCCCTCTGTCCAGATTATGTTTATTTTTTTTTATGTGTTTCAAAAAGAATATAGATTCTGCTTACCCCTAATAAACATCTATGGCTTGTGTTAGACTACAAATTTTTTTTTAAAAAAAACTTTACTCCATTTCTTTCCTTAAATTTCATGTACAGTCAAACACCGCAAAGGTAAATTGGAATGACGGTGTAGCAATTTTTGTGTGTCATATTTAACTGTCACGTACGCTATGTTCCATTTAATATGATGCACTCTTTACTTTTTAGTCTAGTTAAAAAGGAATGACACATTTTTATATTTAGAAATTGTTTTTCTTTAACTTCATTTATTTTTAATGACAAGCTTTTATAGCAATAAAAATATCATGAAATATTTAAGATTACAAGTTTCAAAATTCTTTTTTCTTTCTTAAACCTTGTTACCATTAATTAAACACATTCACGTAAAGTGATAAGAAATATGTTATTACCATAGGTAATTTAGGATCTAAAATCAATAAGTTCAGAACTAGTATGATCTTATTACATAGTATATGCATTTTAATTAACTTTTTTTGTTTTTTTTCGATCTATACATAATGCAAGCTGATGAAAGTAATGTATTTAGTTTTTTCATTTTTATACAACCTTAATGGATTCAGTTGAACACATGAATTCAACACCAAATAAATTTGCCTATATATCTTTGTATTTTGGTGCATGGTCTTTACGTACGTGTTTTTGATAGAACTACTGATGGTTATTTTGTTCTTTAGGCTGGGGTTGCGGAGCTTAGTGTTGGAATCATCAGAGTCTTTACGAACATCAGGATTTGCCCTTGCTTTATGGACCAACGCCTGGAGGGCACTCGACGCTCTTGGCGTTGGAGACTCCCTTAGACAACGTTCTCTCCAGTTTAGTCGGTACGTAAGGCCACCATAACCTGAATTCGGTTATTATTATATTAACCTGAGTTTGTTATAAGAATTCATAAATTTTAAATTCTGTATCAGGCTCTTTTTTGGGGATTCATTTTGTGTAGCTATTGTTTCAGTAAATCCACGTTTCATATATTGCTTCTCTGTTTCCTCCAGATGAAGATGGAGTCGTTTAAGAAAAGAGTTGTTAGTGTCATGATATCTCAGCTTGAATTTAATGAGCTTTTAATTATTTCTGTAGGTTCGAGGCATTTTCAGCGGTTTCAGGCAATCCTACTGCAAAGATTTCCCTAGATGCAAATAAGAAACCGTAAGCTACACTCTAAATTTTTGATATTTTGAGCATTGATAATTCCATATATATATATATATATATACTCCTTCTCCCTCTGTTTCATATTGTTTGAGGTACTTTCCTTTTTAGTCTGTTCTAAAATAAATGACACATTTCTAAATTTGGAAATAATTCAACTTTAAACTCTTCATTTTACCCTTTTTGCCCTTAGTGAGAAGCTTTTATAGCCACACAAATGGTATGGCCCCACAAACCTTTTACCCCTTAATCTTTTAAGATCACAAATTTTAGAAGTCTTCTTTTTTTTTCTTAAACTCCGTACCGAGTCAAACTACCTCAAACAATATGAAACGGAGGGAGTATATAACTTGTTCAATCTAGTTTCTTTTTCTCAAATCTCACAATACAACTCTTTGTGTTATACAGTAGAGATTACGACAGCCGTTGTATAAAAAGACAGGAGATAGTGGAGACTTTAGAGAAAGAACTTCCTCCAGGAACTATAAAGTATTCTTCCCGTGTTGTTTCCATCCAAGATTCTGGACTATTCAAGTTGCTACATCTCGCTGACAAAACTGTTCTTCGAACCAAGGTGAATATATATTCTTCTTTTTATCTTTTTTTTAGGTTAACTGGGCCCATAGAAAAAACTGAACAATATTGCTTTGCATGAAGGTGTTAATAGGATGTGATGGTGTGAACTCAGTGGTGGCTAAGTGGATGGGCCTCCAGAAACTAGTTGATGCAAATCGTTCGGCGATACGGGGATATGTTGAGTATCCAGAAGATCACGGGTTTGAGCCAAAGTTCTGCGCTTATTTTGGAGGAGGAGTTCGCATTGGTTTCCTTCCCTGTGATGACAAGAGCTTGTACTGGTTATGCACTTTTACTCCGTCTGCCGTCAACTGTAAGCCTGCTATCTCCCTTAGCTTCTGTACTGCATCAATTATTAGCATACCTTTTTCTTTCCACTAAAGGTCGATAATGAGATGTATGCCTTTTCCACAGAAGATAAATGAGACAATATTTTATTACTCTACTTTTTCCACGGAAGATAGTGCATTGCCACGGAATATTCATTATTATATGAGAAAGTTATTTTCTGATATTTAGTTATTAAAACTGTTTTTCGAAGAAAATTTTACTCACTCCGTTACGGTTTATGTGAATCTATTTTTTTTTTTTTGTCTGTTTAAAAAAAACGGAAAAAGGTCCAAATACCTTCCTAGACTTTACGATAAGGTCTATATATAACCCTCGTTAAAAGTTTGGCTCATATCCAACCTTGCCGTTACACTATTGGCCCGGATACCCCCTTTGTTTTAAACGGAGCCAAATACCCCCCTGAACTTTACGATAAGGTCTATATATAACCCCCTGGATACCCATTTGTTTTAAAAGTTTGCCATATAAGGTTTATATCTTAAACTATTTGTCGAAGTAAATAATTATTTAAAAATCTTCTTTAATTTTTTCTTAAACTTATAAGTTAACATAAATTGTATACCCTAATTTTTCAATTACAATAAAAAAAATTTCAATGTACAATCCTTTTAGATGTTATATGGGTATAAGTTTACAATTGTATACACTGTTCGTATAATTATATACTATACTGCTATCATATATTAGTTAATATTTTTTTTGTTGCATTAGCGATATTTAATTGGTATACAATTTAATTTTTCTTTAGTAATAATATTAAAAAAAGAATAATAAAAAATAGTGAAAATAGTAAATAAAATTAGATTATGAAGAGAAAAGGAATATATAAAAGACGAAGTTAAATGAAATTAGAAAAGGAAAAAAGAAGAAAACGAGAAAAAAGAAAAGGAGAAAATATATAATGTAATATCCTCTTACAATTAGATCATTTTCAATGTACGGTCTGCTCATAGGTACATTGAAAAAAAAATATATCTGAAATATTATATTCCATGTAGATCAATTTATGTGAACTTATAAATTTAAGAAAAATTAAAAGATGATTTTTAAATAATTATTTAATTGGACAAATAGTTTAAGATATAGACCTTGTATGCCAAATTTTTAAAATAAAGAGAGTATCTAGGGGGTTATATATAGACCTTATCGTAAAGTTCAGGGGGGTATTTGGCTCCGTTTAAAACAAAGGGGGTATCCAGGCCAATAGTATAACGGCAAGGTTGGATATGGTCCAAACTTTTAACGAGAGTTATATATAGACCTTATCGTAAAGTCCAGGGGGTATTTGGACCTTTTCCGAAAAAAGAATGACCCCTTTCTAAATTTGAAAATAATTTAGCTTAAACTTCAAATTCTACTATTAATGAGAAGCTTTTATAACCACACAACTACTCTAGACCTCTTTTTGACTTGTGTAGGACCACAAATTCCAAA
>MU741691.1:7266-24460 GCA_026770625.1 Nicotiana glauca
AAGTTGCAATCGGATCTATTCATTAAAAAGAATCAATTCAATACATTTCTTATGTACCCATAGGTACTATATTGGATTTGAATTAGATTTCGGATCAATCTATATTGACTGACTGCCTCCATTATGTTGTTGCTAGCAAATACCACTATTTTTGGTTTTCGGTCTTTCGAATCATTCCCGCAGGAGATCCGGACCCATTTTTTCTGATCCTTCGAGTTATTCCTCAATTTCCCGGCTACTCACGGAACGTGAGAAGCACATAATTAATCATCTGTTTCCGAAAGAAATCGAAGAATTTCTTGGGAATCCTACAAGATTCGTTCGTTCTTTTTCTCTGATAGATGGTCAGAACTTCATCTGGGTTTGAATCCTACTGAGAGGTCCACTAGAGATCGAAAATTGTTGAAGAAACAGCAAGATCTTTCTTTTGTCCCTTCCAGGCGATCGTAAAATAAAAAAATAGTTAATATATTCAAGATAATTACGTATTTATAAAATACCGTCTCAATTCATCCTATTTCATCAGATCCGGAGCAATGTCGCGTAGAGGTAGAAGGACCACAGGTCGTGAACTTCTTTTCCCGGAGAAGAAGCAATGACGGTATCTGGGGAATAAGCATCGGTTAACTCTGTGCCAGCAGCCGCGACAATACAAAGGATGCAAGCGTTATTCGGAATGATTGAGCGTAAAACGCCTATAGGAGGCTTTTTAAGTCAGCCGTCAAATCCCAGGGCTCAACCCTGGGATAAGAAAGAAAAGATGAGGGAACCCGGTCGAGTCTAATGGAAATTTCAAATTCTTCAAATTCTATTAATAACAAATATTATCTAATTTTTAATTACTAATTAGAATTCTAATTCTTAATTTAATTATAATTATTACAAGATATCTTTAATTATATAATAACATAATAACAGATAAAAATAGTAAATCAAGGTACGTTATACCCTTCATGACGCGTTTAGGAATAACCAATTCATGGGGCGGTTGGAATATCACAGGGGGGGCTGTAACGAATCCGGGTATTTGGAGTTACGAAGGTGTAGCTGGAGCACATATTATATTTTCTGGCTTATGCTTTTTGGCACCTATCTGGCATTGGGTGTATTGGGATCTAGAAATATTTTGTGATGAACGTACATGAAAACCCTCTTTGGATTTGCCAAAGATCTTTGGAATTCATTTATTTCTCTCAGGGGTGGCTTACTTTGGTTTTTGTGCATTTCATGTAACAGGCTTGTTAGATAAAATAAATATTAATTTTAAATTAAATAAACAAGTAAAGACCCCTCCCCAAGCCGTACTTGCATTTTTCATTGCACACAGCTTTCCCTATGTATACATCACTTCCTTTCTTATAGAAATTAGAAAGACTTTAAAAAATTGAATACTCAATTGATTTACCCCTTAATTACTATTACAATCAACGTTTCAGAATAGTTAAATTTTTTTATCTCTCATCATTTAGAAACAAATTTCCATTTAGAAAATCTAAGAACGAATCATTGATAATTCATTTTGGACTCAAAGACAAGAACTTTGAGTCTTTCTAATTTAAATTGGTCGAATTACAAATATTAGTTTAGAATAATTTTTCTTAATTTTTTGAGTGCCTTTGTGGATATTTTTCAAGCTGCTTTGATAAGTAACTATTATAATTGGTCCTTAACATTGAATGACTCTTGAAAGATAGTAGTTACAATTACAGTATTATTTGTTTCGACTTATATTTAGAATTAAAAGTACTAAGAGAAACTGTATCAGTAGAAGAATACTCTAATTGGAAAACCCAATCAGGTAAAAGTGCTAATTCAATTACCGTTAATAATTTCTATATCAGTTGCCTCAGTTATTTTAAAAAAAAAAACTAAATGAATGAAGTTCAATATGATAAAACACAAGAAAGATTAAACAAATTTGTTAGCTATTAGCAATAATTACAACTGATTATAACTTCTTTAGTATAAATCTTAAGAGTAAATAATAATAATTAAAAAAATTAAGGCATCAATTTTTATTTTCGCCTTAGGCCCCATATTATGTCGAGCCGCCCCTGATTACTGGTAGAATCGAGCTCCTCTCCTTCAAAATCTCTCTTTGGTGTGGGCTTTATTTGATTCAACTAGTGCCC
The DNA here is from genome assembly GCA_026770625.1 of Nicotiana glauca. Taxonomy (NCBI): domain Eukaryota; kingdom Viridiplantae; phylum Streptophyta; class Magnoliopsida; order Solanales; family Solanaceae; genus Nicotiana; species Nicotiana glauca. The sequence goes on from MU741691.1 coordinate 9,399, forward strand.
AGAAAGGGATTAGACCCAAAGGCTATCAGCAAAGTATTACATTTTGGTACGTTGGTTGAGGATAGGAGATGACGTTGTCAATTTTTTGGATGTTAATGTTTACTTGGACAGAGAACCAAAGTTTGCCATCTTTTAGAAAACTAGTCTCATGATACGCGCGTTGCGCGTGTACTCCATTTCGACAATATGCAATATTAAAATTTATACAAATATTCTAAGCATTATATTTGAATTATAAAATAAAAGTTCAAAAAACAAAAATAAGTTCTTAAAAAAAAATAATAGTTGGCCCTATTTACCTAATTTGATAAATAAAGAACTATGCCCCAAATAAGTTGTGACAACCCAAAGGGTCATCACTTGTTTTTAATTGACTTCTATATCCTCGAGGTCTTGAAAACCTCATTTAGAGTTGCCTCGATTTACATGCGCAGTCCGGACGCGTAGCTAGAAAGCTTAAATATGAAATTCTGCGAAAAATGTTAAGTTTTGATATTAAAATGAATAAATTTGACTTTGATCATTTTTTTGGGTAAACGGATCCAGACCTGTGATTTGATGGTCTCGGAGGGTCCGTAGGAAAATATGGGACTCGGACGTATGCCCGGAATTGAATTCCGAGGTCCCGAGCCCGAGAAATAAATTTTTAAAAGAAATTGGTTTTTCAAAATTGTTAAGGAAAAATTGAAATGATATTTGATTGGAACGTATTGTTATCGGGCCCGTATTTTGGTTCTGACGCCCGGTACAGGTCTTATATATAAATTAAGATATTTAGGTAAAGTTTGGTTAAAAACGGACGTCGTTTGACGTGTTTCAGACTTAAATTTCTAAATTTGAAACTTAATGAAGTTTGAGGAAAAAACTCTTGATTTTGAGATTTGATTCATTGTTTTTTATGTTATTTTGGCAATTTGATCACACGAATAAGTTCGTATGATGTTGTTGAGTTAGTTCACGTGTTTGGTTAGGAGCCCCGAGGGATCGGGTGTGTTTCGGGGTTGTTTTAGCCTTAGAAAAAAATTGCAGAAATGTTGTCTGCTGTTGTCCGGTCCTTTGTGCTATGCGATCGCATAGCCATGTCCGCGATCGCATAGTGTAAATTTTCAGAGATCCAGTTTGTTCTATGCGATCACATAGTCCTCCCGCGATCGCATAGTGTTAGTCTGAGAAGCCCTATATTTTCCTCTATGCGATCGTATAGTCCTGTTCGCGATCGCAGTGACTAGCCTGTTTCTTCTACGCAATCGCGGTGACCATTTTTCCCTTCCTCTATGCGATCGCATTGCATTCTTCACGATCGCATAGATCATTTCTCGCCCAGCTAAATTTTAAAATTCCAGAATAATGTCATTACGGGATTCACCAAAAATTTCACAAAACCTTTCTTCTCCAAGCTCTTAGGCGATCATTGATGCGATTCTTCACTAAAATCTCTTAGGTTAGTAATCCTTAACTCATTTTCTCTTATTTCCTTCAATGCCTATTGAAATCCTAGGCCTAAAACATGTGATTTAAGGTAGAAAATTAGGGATTTGGGTAGAGTTAGGGCTTTTTAATTTTTCTTGATTTAGACCTCGTTTTGGGGTCGAATTTGAAAACAAATTATATATTCGGACTCGTGGGTGAATGAGTGATTTGATTTTGGTCAGAACCTCGTGTTTTGACCAAGCGAGCCCGGGGTCGATTTTTGAGTTTTTGGGGAAATGATAGAAAAGCTATAATTAGGCATTGAGTTCGTATTGTTTAGCATTTATTGATGTATTGAAGTCATTATTGTATAGATACAATTGATTCAGAGCCAAATTTGAGAGGAAAGGCGGTTATTGAGGATTGAATTGGTCGTGGAAGTTTGATGTAAGTGTTTGGTCTAACCTTAGCTTGAGGGATTAGGAGTTGAGTCTTATTTGCTATGTGGTAATTGTCGAGTACGACGTATAGGCGTGGTGACGAGTATCTATACGTTGGTGTCTAGCATGACCGTGAGTCTTTAAATTGTGAATATCTTGATTTTTTTGTATTTCTCTTACCTTGGTGATGATTCCTATTTGTTGTTAAAGCTTGTGAAAGAAAATTGTGACCTATGAACATCGAGGAGCATTGGCTCAAGTTATATTACAAATGAGAAAGTATATGAAATGATTGAACCCTTTGGAGCATTGGCTCAAGTGGTAAAGTGAGATATGAAATAAAAGTGAAAGAAAGAGAAAGAGTATTTAAATTATTCCCTTGCCGGGATATTGTTGCTTATTGATTATTTTTCCTTGCCGGGACGTTGAGATTATTGATATTGTACCCTTTCTGGGATTTAATTATTTAATCGTGTTCCCTTGCCGGGATTTCTATTATTATTTTGTTTATTCCCTTGCCCCTTGCTTGTGATTGTTGTTTGGGAGAGGAAGAGTGTTAAAGCACGAAGGGTGATGCCGTATATTGTTTGTTTATTGTGAGGAAAGAGAGTAAAGCACGAAGGGTGATGTCGTGCCGCACGATGTACCATTCCGTGTTGATTCTATTGATTATATGTGAGGAAAGAGAGTAAAAGCACGAAGGTTTATGCCGTTCCGCACGATGTACCATTACGTGACTATTATATTGATTCTTATGGTGAGGACAAGAGTAAAAGCACGAAGGGCGATGCCGTGCACTTGTGCCTGATTTCCCTGATTCTTGCTGGTAATTGAGTTGTGTTGTTCTTTACGTTTATGTTACTGGTTTCCTATGGTTACGTGACCTTATGGTGATGTCATTGATTCCCTTGCCCTAATTTCTTTGTAATTGTTGCTTGGGTGAGGAAGAGTGTAAAGCACGAAGGGTGATGCCGTGTATTATTTTGGTGAGAGAGTGTAAAAGCACAAATGGTGATGCCGTGCACTTACTGCCGTTTATTATGATTTCTTGTTGTTATCAGTTCAAGTGCATTAATTGTCTTATTCCACAACTACTGTGATACTTATGTTGGCACTTCCTTTATTGTGTTACTTGTTATCATTGGATCAAGGTATCCTTGCGCAACATTACGCCTTGAATTTATGCAATAATTGCTACATGTTTATGTGTCTTAATTGCTACTTGATATTTAGTATACTAAATATTAAATTGCCTAATTGTTCTTAATTGCTACTTGTCATTATTTGTTTTCCTCAGTGATTCATAATTTTTGTGTACTTGTTGTCTTATGAATTCGTATTGATTATTACGTTTGTTGGAGTAAATTTCATTTGGAAGAACTTTTGATATAATGAAATGGGAGTCGGTGGTACGCTTACCACAAGATATGAGAAATGAGATCAGGTTGTACGCCTGCAACGAGTTGTGAACCGAGAGTGAAATATGCCTTTGTTTTCCTTATCGTTGTTAGAAGTTGAATTTTAGTTTCCTCATAATTCTCTTGAGATTTTGCTTTATCTGTTATTGCCGGAAACATGTTTCCCCCTGCTGCTCTGCCTCTACCACGACCACGACCGCATCCACGACCTCTAGTAGCCTCAGTAGGTGGTACTGATGGTCGTCCGCCACGTCTGGTAGCTCGTGTCCTCACAATCTATGAGAGAATAGAATAAAGAGAAATTTAGTATTCGGATCAACAAGTTCGCACGACAAGAATTTCAAGAATGTGGAATTTTTCCTAAAGGTTCTGCAGCCTCCCGAGGATAAGTACAGACGTCTCCGTACCGATCCGCGGGACTCTACTAAACCGGATCATGACTCGCGATACCTAGTAACCTAGGCTCTGATACCAACTTATCACGACCTCAATCTCGGTCGTGATGGCGCCCAACACAATGCTTGGAAAGCCCGACCAATACACACTCTCAACCATCGCTACAAAGCTCATTACCAATTAATAGAGTTAAATTACCAAACTAACATGATTATAATACGTTATAACAGTTAAATAGTGCGAAAAACCATGAAAATACCAATACCAATCCCAAATGATCTGGTGTCACGAGTTAAGAGCCTCTAAATACAACTGAGTAGCAGCCTATACATAGGATAGTCTAGAATGCGAAAATAAATGGATAAGGGGAGAAATCGGGTCCTGTGGACACCATGCAGCTACCTCGATAACTCTGGTGATAGTCTGGACAGCAGCAGAAAACTCAACTATGCCTCCGGGATACCTGTATCTGCACACATGGTGCAGGGAGTAAAGTGAGTACTCCGACTTAGTGAGTAATAGCAATAAATAACGACTGACGATAAGAAAACTCGTAAAAGCACTACGCAGTTCTATATAAAAATAGTAAGTGCATTAAACAACAACTAAATGAGAAAAATAGGTGAATATCTCGCAAACCAGTACACAACTCATTTACTCCTCTCAATGACCGGTAGTTTATTTATAGCGTTGCGGCGTGCAGCCCGATCCTTACAGTATACTGCTGCGGCGTGCAGCCCGATCCATATATATATATATATATATATATATATATATATATATATATATAAAAACTGATGTGGCGTGCAGCCCGATCCAATAATAATAGTCGACTGCGCTCACTGGGGGTGTGTAGACTCCAGAGGGGCTCCTACAGCCCAAGCGCTATACTACTGCGACGTGCAGTCCGATCCATACAATATACTACTGCGGCGTACAGTCCGATCCATATAATATACTACTGCGGCGTGCAGTCCGATCCATATATGTATATATATTGCTGTGGCGTGCAGCCCGATCCGGTATATATCAAATACCCTCACTATGGGGTCCTTGACCCCTCTCAGTCAATATTGACTTGGCCTATCGGGCACACTCAGCCACGATAGGGTTTCCAACCCTAGGTTATTCTCATTAGGATTACCAATTTCTAAAACCGATTCATATTATGTTTAATAGTTAAGAACATGACTGAGCGTATGATTTCAACAAGTAAAGTGAGGTCAACCAGTACAAATACCCCCCCCCCAAGGGTTCTACAGATCGGCACAAGGCCCCAAACATGGCAACTAGCCCAGAATATAATGATATTAATTAAGTCTCAGTCAAAAATACAATAGAGTCATCAATTGGGATGGACCAAGTCCGAATCCCTAGCAGTAACAGACCACACGCTCATCATACAGCGTGTGTCTCATCTCAACATAGCACTATGTTGTGTAAATCTGGGGTTTCAAACCCTCAGAACATCATTTATAACCATTACTCACCTCAAGCCGGCCAAAATCCTAGCTCGCTTTGCCCTTTCCTCGCAAATCAACCTCCTCGTGCGTAGAATCTGGTCAAAACCACAAGGAATACACTACAATAGGCTAAGGGAACACAACCCAATCGAAAAGACTCGAAAATTATCAAAAATTACGAAGTTGGCAAAACCCGAGCCCCGGCCCCACTTCTTGAAAAATTATAAAATTTGCATCACCAGATTCCTCATCTCGCCACGAGTCTATACATATTAAATTTACCAAAATCCGAGCTCAAATGCTCCCTCAAATCCCAAATTTTCAATTCAAAAGTCAAGCCCTAGTTCTTCCATTTTTAATCAAATTTCCATGAATTTAAGAGTTGATTCTTCAATAAAATGATGTTTCTAGGTCATGAGACTCACCTCCAATCAATTCCCGCCGAAACCCTCTTCAATTTCTCCCTAAAAGCTCTCAAGGTGCTCAACAATAGAGGAAAAAAGGTTTAAACTCGCGGAGGATATGTTTATAAACCTTCTGTCCGCTACAGTACTTTCCTTATATGCGATCGCGGCCCAAGTCTTGCGTTCGCGAAGAACAAAATTCCACAGCCTAAAAAATGACCTATGCGGACGCATCACAACCTATGCGAATGCAATGAACAATTGGCCAGAACTATGCGAACGCGGACCCCCTTTTGCGAACGCATAGAGCAAAAATTCAGCTTGCCAAAATACTTCCATGCGATCTCGACCATGCTATTGCGATCGCATAGGCTTAAAACCTGCAACATCTGATCAGTAATTCCTGCAACTCCCAAAGGCTAAAAATGGTCCGGTTGACCATCCGAAACCATCCCGAGGCCCCCCGGACCTCAACCAAAAGCACCAACACATCCTAAAACATCATTCAAACTTTTTGTAATCATAAAAACACATCCAACAGCGCTAAAACCATTAAATCACATCGGATTCAAACCTAAATTTCTTAAAAACTTCCGAAATGCGCATTTGATAAAAAACCTGACCAAAACACCTCCGAATGATCTGAAATTTTGCACACACATCCAAAATCACCTAACGAAGCTACTGCAACTCTCGGAATTCCATTCCGACCCTCGCATCAAAATCTCACCTATCAACCGAAATTCGCCAAAATACTAACTTAGCTAATTCAAGCCTAATTCTACATCGGACCTCCAAAATCAATTCCGATCGCACTCCTAAGTCACAAATCATCCCCCGAATCTAACTGAATCACTGGAAATCACATCCGAGCCATCAAACCAAATAGTCAACATCCAATTGACTTTTCCAAAACAAGCCTTTCTTAAAGAGACTAAGTGTCTCATTTCCACCTAAATCCAATCCAATTCGACTCGATCACCTCAAATACTAATAATGAAGCATAGAGAAACATAAGATGGGAGAAACGGGGCGGTAACTCACGTGACGACGGTCCGGGTCGTCATATCCTCCCCAACTAAAACAAACGCTCATCCTTGAGCGGGTCAAGAAACATACCTGGAGCCTCAAACAAGTGAGGATATCTGCTCCGCATCTCCCGCTCGGTCTCCCAAGTAGCCTCCCCCACGGGCCGACCTCTCCACTACACCTTTATTGAAGCTATATCCTTTAATCTCAACTTTCGAACCTGACGACCAAAATAGCCACTGGCTCCACATCATAGGTCAAATCATCATCCAACTAAACAGTGCTGAAGTCCAATACATGAGACGGGTCCCCAACATACTTTCGAAGCATAGATACATGAAATACCGGATTCACGCTCGACAAGCTGGGTGGCAAAGCAAGCTCATAAGCCACCTCCCCAATCCTCCTAAGTACCTCAAAAGGCCCAATGAACCGCAGACTCAGCTTCCCTTTCTTCCCAAACTGCATAACACCCTTCATGGGCGAAACCTTCAGCAAGACCTTCTCACCTACCATATAGAACACATCCCGAACCTTCCGGTCCGCATAACTCTTCTGACGCAACTGTGTTGTATGAAGCCTCTCCTGAATCAACTTCACCTTCTCTAAGGCATCCTGAACCATCTCTGTCCCCAATAACCTAGCCTCCACGAGCTCGAACCATCCAACTGGAGATCTACACCGCCTCCCATACAACACCTCATACGGAGCCATCTGAATGCTCGACTGATAACTGTTGTTGTAGGAAAACTCTGCAAGCGGAAAAAACTCATCCCATAAACCCCCAAAATCAATAACACAGGCACGAAACATGTCCTCTAATATTTGAATAGTGCGCTCGGACTGCCCGTCCATCTGAGGATGGAATGTTGTGCTCAACTCTACCTACATACCCAACTCCCGCTGAAATGTCCTCCAGAACTGTGAAGTGAACTGAGTACCCCTATCTGAGATAATATACACTGGAACCCCATGCAATCGGACAATCTCTCGGATAAATATCCCTGCCAGCTGCTCCGAAGAATAAGTAGTACATACTGGAATGAAGTCCACGGACTTGGTCAGCCGATCCACAATCACCCAAATAGAATCGAACTTCTTCAAAGTCTGAGGGAGACCACTCACAAATTCCATAGTAATCCTCTCCCACTTCCACTCGGGAATAATCATCCGCTGAAGTACACCGCTCGGTCTCTGATGCTCGTACTTAACCTGCTGATAGTTGAGACACCAAGCTACAGACCCCACTATATCCTTATTCATCCTCCTCCACCAGTTATGCTGCCTCAAATCCTGATACATCTTCGCGGCACCTGGATGGATAGAATATCGCGAGCTGTGGGCCTCCTCCAATATCAAATCCTGAAGCCCATCCACATTGGGCACGCAAATCCGGCCCTGCATCCTCAACACGCCATCACTATCAATGATCACATCCCTAGCATCATCATGCTGAACCCTGTCTTTAAGGACAAGCAAATGCGGATCATCATATTGGCGCTCTCTGATGCGGTCATACAAGGAAAACCGAGAAACAACACAAGCCAACACCCGACTAGGCTCTGAAATATCTAACCTCACCATCCTATTGGCCAAAGCCTGTACATCAACTGCAAAGGGCCTCTCCCCAACTGGAATGTACGCCAAACTACCCATACTAACCGCCTTCCGGCTCAAAGCATCGGCCACCACATTGGCCTTCCTCGGGTGATACAGAATGGTAATATCATAGTCCTTGAGTAACTCTAGCCACCTCTGCTACCTCAAATTAAGATCCTTTTGCTTGAATAGATGCTGAAGACTGCGATGATTGGTGAACACCTCACAAGATACTTCATACAAGTAGTGCCTCCAAATATTCAAAGCATGAACTATAGCAGCCAACTCCAAATCATGTAAAGGGTAGTTCTTCTCGTGGGGCTTCAACTGACGAGAAGCATATGCAATAACTCTACCCTCCTGCATCAACACACATCCGATCCACACACATCCGATCCCAACTATCGAAGCATCACAATATATAGTGTAGGAGCTTGAAGCTGATGGCAACACCAACACTGGAGCCGTGGTCAAAGCTGTCTTGAGCTTATGAAAGCTCTCCTCGCACTCATCTGACCACACAAATGGAGCACCCTTCTGAGTCAACTTGGTCGAGGGCGATGCAATAGAGGAAAATCCCTGAACAAACCGGCGATAATACCCTGCCAACCCAAGGAAACTACGAATCTTTGTGGCTGAGGTCAGTCTAGGCCAATACTGCACCGCCTCTATCTTCTTCGGGTTGACCTGAATACCCTCGCTGGACACCATGTGTCCCAAGAAAGCCACTGACCCAAGACAAAACTCATACCTGGAGAACTTTGCATAAAGCTTCTACTCCCTCAATCTCTGTAATACCACTCGCAAATGTTGTGCGTGCTCCTCCTGGCTACGCGAGTACACCAATATATCATCAATAAAAGCAATCACGAACAAATCCAGATATGGCCGAAATACAATGTTCATCAAATGCATGAACGCGACTGGGGCGTTGGTCAGCCCAAAGGACATGACAAGAAACTCATAGTGCCCATATCTAGTCCTGAAAGAAGTCTTCATAATATCTGAATCCTTGATCTTCAACTGGTGATAGCCTGAACGGAGATCAATATTGGAGAATAACCTTGCCCCCTGAAGCTGGTCAAATAAATCATCAATACGAGGCAGGGGATACTTGTTCTTCACTGTCACTTTGTTCAATTGCTTGTAGTCAATGCACATTCTCATTGTTCCATCCTTCTTTTTCACAAATAGAACCGGTGCACCCCACGGTGACACACTAGGTCGAATGAACCCCTTATCTAGGAGTTCCTAAACCTGATCTTTCAATTCTTTCAACTCTGCTGGTGCCATCCGATATGGAGGAATGGAAATGGACTGAGTGCCTGGCACCAGGTCAATACCAAAATCAATGTCCCTGTCCGGTGGCATGCCCGGCAGGTTTGCAGGAAACACATCGGGAAACTCCCTCACAACTGGGACCGAATCAATGCTAGGAGTCTCAGCTCCAACATCCCTCAGAAAAGCCAAATATGATAGACATCCTTTCCCAACCATACGCTGGGCCTTTAGGAAGGAAATAATCCTGCTAGGCACATAGTCAGTCACAGCACGCCACTCGATCCTCAGAACACCCGCTATAGCCAAAAAGACTATCTTAGCATGACAGTCCAGAATAGCATGACACAGAGATAACCAATCCATGCCCAGAATAATATCAAAATCCACCATGCTCAATAGCAATAGATCAACTCGGGTCTCCAGACCCCCAATAGTCACTAAACACGACCGATATACATGGTCTACAATAATAGTATCACTCACCGGGGTAGATACATGAACAGGTAAAGCAAGACACCCCCGGATTGTACCCAAATGATGAGCAAAATATGAAGACACATAGGAATAAATAAGACTGAGGCATCCCTGTGCCAGACTGAAATAATACCTGTGATAACAGCATCAGAAGCAATAGCATCTGACCTGCCCTGAAGAGCATAAAAGCGAGCCTGACCACCGCCCGATCGGACTCCCCCTTTGGGGTGACCCCTGACTGCCTGACCCTTACCTTTAGCTGGCGGGGCGAGTGCTGAAGAAACTAGGCCAACAGATGAGGGCTGAACCCTCTGGTGAGATGAGCTAGCAGCACGGCAAGGACACTCCCTCCGTATATGCCCGAACTCATAACACTCATAGCAACTCCGGGGTGCTAGGAACTGGGACTGAAGGGAAACTCTCGTGCCAGAGTGGCTAGCTAATGCACTCGGCCTGGAAGAACCCTGAACAGATGGAGCATGAGACAAAATCTGTGCTGGAAGAGCGCTGAGAGATGATTGACTCTACTGAGAGCCCTGATAACCACGACCAGAAGATCCACCACGATACTCAGGTCTAGCTAACTGAGCGGTCCTGAAAGAACATCCCCGGCCCTGCGGAAACTGGCCCCTCGAAGGAGTGCCACTATGACTACCAAAACCTCGAGGCCTCTTGGCCTCCCTCTCATCTCGATCCTGGCGGCGTACCGACTAAACATCTCGAGCTATATCCACCACCTCCTCAAAAGTTGCACCAAGCACTCTCTTTCTAGTCATGAGAATACGAAGAGGGTAGTGGAGACCATCAACAAACCTCCGGATACGCTCACGGTCCGTCGGGACCAACCAAGATGCATGCCGAGACAACTCAAAAAATCTCATCTCATACTGTGTCACTGACATCTCTCCCTGTCGTAGTCCCTCAAACTGTCTGCACAGCTCCTCTCTGCGGGACTGCATTACATACTTCTCCAGGAAGAGAGTGGAGAACTTTTGCCAAGCCAAAGGTGCTGCACCAACTGGCCTACGCCGCTCATACGCCTCCCACCATGTGAAGGCCGCTCCAGTAAACTGAAATGTAGTAAAAGCCACACAGCTGGACTCAAGAATCCCCGCTGTGCGGAGCATCTGCTGACATCTATCTAGAAAACCTTGGGCATCCTCGCCCTCAGCTCCACTAAATGTTGGAGGCTGGAGTCTACCAAACCTCTCGAGGCAACACTGCTCATCCTCGGGCATAACTGGAACCATGTACTCCTGAACTGGTACCACTGGCTGAGCTAGATGTGCCTCTGGAGTCTGTAACCTCTGTAATCCCTGCTCAGGTATGCGGGCAGCGGGGGTCTGATTGCCTCCCCCAGCCTGTGAAGTAGTTGTTGCTGCTGTAGTGGCTGAAACCACCGGAGCCAGACCCGTGCAAACTATCAATATCTTGGCCAATGTCTCCTGGAGACCCGGAATCACAATGGGCACAGCTGGTGCCTGAACTGGTGCTGCTGGAGCCTGATCCTGAGCTGGGGCAACTAAAGGATCCACATGTGTTGCCCCTGTTGCTCTGCCTCTACCACGACCACGACCGCGTCCACTGCCTCTTGTAGCCTTAGTAGGTGGTACTGGTGGTCATCCGCCACGTCCGGTAGCTCGTGTACTCACCATATGTGAGAGAATAGAATAAAGAGAAGTTTAGTATTCGGATCAACAAGTTCGCACGACATAAATTTCAAGAATGTAGAATTTTTTTCTAAAGGTTCTGCAGCCTCCCGAGGATAAGTACAGACGTCTCCGTACCGATCCACGAGACTCTACTAAACCGGCTCATGACTCGCGAGACCTAGTAACCTAGGCTCTGATACCAACTTATCACGACCCCAATCCCGGTCGAGATGTCGCCCAACACAATGCTAGGCAAGCTCGACCTATACACACTCCCAACCCTCGCTACAAAGCTCATTACCAATTAATAGAGTTAAATTACCAAATTAACATCATTATAATACGTGATAACAGATAAACAGTACGGAAAACCATGAAAATACCAATACCAATCCCAAATGATCTGGTGTCATGAGTTAAGAGCCTCTAAATACAACTGAGTAGCAGCCTATACATAGGATAGTCTAGAATGCAGAAATAAAGGGATAAGGGGAGAAATCGAGTCCTGCGATGCCATGCAGCTACCTCGATAACTCCGGTGATAGTCTGGACAGCAGCAGAAAAATCAAATATGCCTCCGTGGTACCTGTATTTGCACACATGGTGCAGGGAGTAAAGTGAGTACTCCGACTTAGTGAGTAATAGCAATAAATAATGACTGACGATAAGAAAACTCGTAAAAACACTACGCAGTTCTATATAAAAACAGTAAGTGCATTAAACAACAGCTAAATGAGAAAAACATGTGAATATCCCTCAAACCAGTACACAACTCATTTACTCCTCTCAATGACCGGTAGTTTATTTATACCGCTGCGGCGTGCAGCCCGATCCGTATATATATATAAACTGCAGTGGCATGTAGCCCGATCCAATAATAATAGTCGACTGTGCTCACTGGGGGTGTGCAGACTCCGGAGGGGCTCCTACAGCCCAAGCGCTATACTACTGCGATGTGCATTCCGATCCATATAATATACCACTGCGGCATGCAGCCCTATCCATATAATATACTACTGCGGCATGCAGTTCGATCCATATAATATACTGCAGTCCGATCCATCTATGTATATATACTGCTGCGGCGTGCAGCCAGATCCGGTATATATCAAATACCCTCACTATGGGGTCCTTGACCCCTCTCAGTCAATACTGACTTGGCCTCTCGGGCACACTCAGCTATGACAGGGTTTCCAACCCCAGGTTATTCTCATTAGGATTACCAATTTCTAAAGCCGGTTAATATTATGTTTAACAGTTAAGAACATGACTGAGGGTATGATTTCGACAAGTAAAGTGAGGTCAACCAGTACAAATATCCCCCCCCCAAGGGTTCTACAGATCGGCACAAGGCCTCAAACATGGCAACTAGCCCAGAATGTAATGATATTAATTAAGTATCAGTCAAAAATACAGTAGAGTCATCAATAGGGATGGACTGAGTCCGAATCCCCAGCAGTAACAGACCCCACGCTCATCATACAGCGTGTATCTCATCTCAACATAGCACCATGTTGTGCAAACCCGGAGTTTCAAACCCTCAGAACATTATTTATAACCATTATTCACCTCAAGCCGGCCGAAATCCTAGCTCGCTTTGCCCTTGCCTCGCAAATCAACCTCCCCATGCGTAGAATCTGGTCAAAACCATAAGGAATACATTAAAATAGGCTAAGGGAACACAACCTAATCGAAAAGACTCGAAAATTATCAAAAATTACAAAGTTGGCAAAACCCGAGCCCCGGGCCCACTTCTCAAAAACTTATAAAATTTACATCATCGGATTTCTCATATTGCCACGAGTCTATACATATCAAATTTACCAAAATCCGAGCTCAAATGCTCCCTCAAATCCCAAATTTTCAATTCAAAAGTCAAGCCCTAGTTCTTTCATTTTTAATCAAATTTTCATGAATTTAAGGGTTAATTCTTCAATAAAATGATGTTTCTAGGTCATGAGATTTACCTCCAATCAATTCCCATCGAAACCCTTTTCAATTTCTCCCAAAAAGCTCTCAATGTGCTCAACAATGGAGGAAAAATGGTTTAAACCCGCGGAGGATATGTTTATAAACCTTCTGTCCGCTACAGTACTTTTTTTATATATGATCGCGACCCAAGTCTTGCGATCGCGAAGAACAAAATTCCACAGCCTAAAAAATAACCTATGCGAACGCATCATAACCTATGCGAATGCAATGAACAATTGGCCAGAACTATGCGAACGCGGACCCTTTTTGCGAACGCATAGAGCAAAAATTCAGCTTGCCAAAATACTTCCATGCGATCGCGACCATACTATTGCGATCGCATAGGCTTAAAACGCGCAACATCTGATCTGCAATTCCTGCAACACCCAAAGGCTAAAAATGGTCCGGTTGACCATCCGAAACCATCCCGAAGCCCCCGGGACCTCAACCAAAAGCACCAACACATCCTAACACATCATTCAAACTTGTTCCAATCATCAAAACACATCCAACAACGCTAAAACCATTAAATCACATCGGATTCAAGCCTAAGTTTCTTAAAAACTTCCTAAATGCATATTTGATCAAAACCCCTACCAAAACACCTCCGAATGATCTGAAATTTTGCGCACGCATCCAAAATCACATAACGAAGCTATTGCAACTCTCGGAATTTTATTCCGACCCCCGGATCAAAATCTCACCTACCAACCGGAATTCGCCAAAATACTAACTTCGCCAATTCTACACCAGACCTTCAAAATCAATTCTGATCGCACTCCTAAGTCATAAATCATCCCTCGAAGCTAACCGAATCACCAAAAATTACATCCGAGCCCTAAAACCCAATAGTCAATATCTGGTTGACTTTTCTAAAACAAGCCTTCCTTAAAGAGACTAAGTTTCTCATTTCCACCTAAAGCCAACCAATTCGACTCGATCACCTCAAATACCGATAATGAAGCATAGAAAAATATAAGATGGGGGAAACGGGACGGTAACTCACGTGACGACGGGCCGGGTCGTCACATCTTCTTTATTAGTTAAAAACAACTTACCACACTCTATGTCATGAAGAATGATGCCTAGACATGATGCCAGAATTATGTGCAACTAATATTAATTTTAGACCCAAAAAAAACTTAAATAAAAGGCACGGAGATGAAGGATAAACTGACATAAATACACTGCAAACAAATAGACTTGATGAAAAAGGGAAAAAAATTATATGTTCAAGGAAATCTTCAATTGCTAAGTCGTTTAACGAAGGCAACATACTGGAAGATGTGATTCTTGATTAGTTGAAATATTAAGACTCCTACGTGATTCAAATAAGGAATGATGTAACACATAAATTTTAGTTAATTTTGAAGTTCTAAGTATTAGGAAATAATTATTGTAAATGATTATTATATTCAGTGTAAAATTTGTTTTGAAAAGGTAAAAAAGGCTAACGATATTTCGCTAAGGGGCTTCGTGCTTTTAATATAGTATAAATATATATATATATATATATATATATATA